>VZTM01005331.1:972-13853 GCA_013400555.1 Jacana jacana | reverse complement strand
AAAAAAAAAAAAAAAGGAAAAGATAGGATAAAATCCCCACCAAATCTGCTGTCACATTATTTTAAGACACTCAGTTCCAGTCAGTTAAACTGACTCAAAAACATGTAGTAGAAAAACAGTATAGTGGAAATGAACTTAGTGAACTCCAAAGGAAAACAATAGCATCAGACAATGTAGACTGCTTCCCTGAGCTTCCTGTCATACAGTTAGTCCCTAAATCCCAACAGAGACAGTGAAGGCAAACAACATTTTATAAAGCAAACACAGAAGTCTGGGTCTTTCCTGTTTTTCATAATGAAGTCACCCGAAAAATGAGCTAGATATATCTCAGGTATTTGCTTTTTGTTGCCTCCTGCAGCTGTTATGCAGAGAAAGGAAGAGTTTTCTTTCCTGTTATTTGGTTTTTTTAACAGATCCTGGGCATGTCAACACTGAAGAAAGAAAGAAAGCATGAAAGGCATGGACTATGCAAACAATTTTTCTGTATACAGGTCATCAATGCTATGAGTCAGAAGAGGAAAACAGAATTCAGGATGCTGGGCAAACATAAAAATTACTCACAAATGAGCTGTAAATTGCCCAGTTAAAAAGGCAACAACAAGTTTGTATGAGAAGTTTGAATGGCACAATATTATTCAGGAACTGCTTGCTGTTGAATGTTGTAACTACAATAACATAACCTCATGCATTGTTCAAAAGTGAAGGGAAGTCCCAACAAAGTACTATATAATGCTTATTATGATATACTAAATTAAATAACATGCTTCTTTAGCACTGATTTTTTCCATTTGATCAGTATTATTTACAGAAATTTCTTACTCAAGTAAAACATCCATTGGATCCATCTGTATTTTACAGGCACTAGCAGTTGGCAATCTTTGACAGAGAAAAGTTTCTTGTTGCTATCCATGTGGGAGATTATGTTGCACAAGTAACATTGATCTAGGCAGCAAATGGTCACTTGAAATGGGATACATTATCCAGAAGCAATTACAAAATAGTATGACTGCTAAAATGGCCCAGCCACGATACCTGAAAGGTGATCCGTAAAAAAGAGAAAGCAAACAGCTACAGATCAAACAAAAAAATTTAACAGGGCAAAAAGGAAGTGTAGTTCTTGATGCTTATCTCAACTGCAACAGTTTTGCACCAGTAAAATCATTAACTGCAATGTGGCTGCTTCTTCTGTTTATCCATACAAACTCAGTCAGATTAGAGACTACTGTATATCTCTGAACATTAGCAGTCTGCCTACTAGCGATGAGTTCTTTTAATAGTTCTTAAAGCTGGCCTTTAAGCATGCAAATTTCTCAGTGACTGAGTGCACCAGTGTATAGGTACATGGCAAATCAATGTTTACCTTTAAATAATATACATGACTTCACCTAGAACACAGCAAGGACCTCTTCCTGTGTAGATGCTTCAGCACTGAAAAAGAAGTGTTGTGCCTACTCCTTCTATACTGTGAGACTTTGAGATTGGATTTGTGAGTGATTATATTGTTTGTGAAACTGATGTTTGATAGTAATAAAATAATCACACAGATAATTTTTACAAAATTCCAAGAGAGACACTAGCTTTCATTTCTGGAGACAGAAAGGAGAAAAAACTGGAGTAATTTTTATTTAATTTCATACCGTAACTATGTCTTTTTGCCTTTCTGAAAAACAAACAGACAAAACCTCAAAACACATCAGAGGTGATCAAGTTCATTAAATTTTAAACCACAGATATATGCAGGCATTTACTGCCTGATTGGATTCTGAAAGATTAACTTAGCATAGAAGTTGCAAGTTCAGTTAGATGGCTCAAGTGGATAACATGTGGCTGATTTATTGTTCTCTTGGGACAAAGGGAATTGAAATTTGACAGACAGGATGTGCTGTACCCACTTACTGGGAGAACATTAATTCCCAGAAGTCAGAATGTATGCATTACAAGCAATGAATCTTTTAATTTTGTTTTGTTTTCCAAGGAGTATACAGCTGAAAATAGCACAGACGATGCCTGAATACTTAAGTAACTCCTATATAGTGAACTGGTACACAGGTAAAGGCAGTGTGGCCATCCAAGAAGCACTTCAAGGAAGCCTTGCATGCATGCTTGATTTAGCGCAACATACTCGCCAAGTCTTTTGAGCTCTTAAGCATCATAGGTCTCTTTGAGGAGCAGAAGCAACAGCAGCATGCTTTGCTGTGAAGAAAGCATAAAATATAAATATGTAAGCTATGGAGATAAACTAGATTACCAGTTGAGAGCATCTGTAAAATGTGATCCAAAAAATGCTTATCATACCAAATTACCTTCTTCCGTACTGCACTTGACTCATCTGAATCTTGAGCCATACTTACCTAGGAGGAAAAGACCATAACGAAAATACTGCTTGAACTGATACTGATTTGTATAACCAAGTTTTTCTTCCACATGCAGAAAAATCGTATCCTTTAAAATTAAATGTCTTTCAAAATCTGCTCCAAATATTTTAGTTGAAAATTCTCATGCCATAAAGGGTTGTAGTGCCAAAAGTGAAGCTTTTTATGGGACCAGATGCTTTTTTGACAGTATGACACCAGTAATTCTAACCAAATTAGATTGACTTTATTATGCTAGAGTAAAATCTAATCGTGTATAATATGGCACCTTTGGAAAGTAAAGTGTGCTAACATAGCTAAGTAACCATGCACACCCACATGGAATCTGTAGTCAAAACTACAAGGGATAACAATACAGATTTTAAAATTGTTTGGAGGCTTTTCTGGTCACTATCACAGCACATTCTCACAGTCAGGTGATGAAATGTTTTAGAATGAACTACACTTACAGAAAATCTATCATTGACAGAACCAGAGCTCTTAATTTTGTCCCCTCCACCCTTTCTCAGTTTAGCTATGAGTACAACATCCCACCTAGCACTCAGTGAACCAAAGGCAGCAACCAATAAAGCAACTGGGAGTTTTCACTGCTATATCTTCAACCACTTTTCCTGAAACTACCTCTGTTTTTTCTTCTCTCGCAGGCTATTAATGCTTACACAGTACTTCATCTCTATTTTGCCCTGAAGGTGGAGTGTTTGCCATAGATATAGTTATTTCTGGAGTTTTTCCATCTGTGGGGTGCTGGTTTTAGAGATCCCATTTCAGCTACAAACACAGCTTACACACTATGAAAGCATAAAATGTTCTGACTAGATAGCTAATGATTTATTGTTGCCAACAGTGGTTTTCTAATTCCATTACCATAATTTCCACTGAAAATTCCATTTACAGCACTCTATGTTTAGACTCCAGGTAAATGAAAGTTAGTAATTTAGTGCTGAGAATGTGCTTCACTGTTCTAATTAACATGTTACTTGTTATAGGCCTTCTTTCTTTCTTTCTAGAAAAAAAAAGATCCTAGTGAAACAGTTGCCACACATTTTTATGAAGAAAACAAATGTGGGGACTTCAAGTGTTACACTACATATATCACATAAATTGTCCTCTATTCTTAACACAAACTGTGCACTGTAATTTAAAGCCAACGTGCAGTCACCTATTTTCCATTGCTGGGGAACTGGATTACCACCTGCCTTGACTCCATCCTTTGGAAGACTGCCAGCATTGTTACAATTTAATGCTATATCCCACTGTGTCAGGAAAGACATGCCTCCCCAATCTGTCAAATGAGTGCTTGTCAACATCCCTTAATTATTGCTATTATTAGGAATGAAGTTTAAATATATGTGCTTTGTGAATGGTAATGTCTACTGTCTGTTTTAGTTTTGTTAGGTTCAGTTGTACTACTAGGAAATAAAGATATAATTGAAAGCTGATTTTAGAGTCAGGTCTTTGAGTATATTTGTCATTCTTTGTAGTGAATTTTGTGCAAACCGCATTAGCATTTACATTCCAAAATGTGGGTACAAGAGGAGAGAATGCATGTTCAGCAAGTTAGGAAAAATATCTTTCTCAGTTAAAATAAAATAAAATTCAAATCCCCAGGGCACTATTCAGGCAGAAAAGAATACAAGTAATATTTTCCTCCTGGGCAGGCTGAGGGCTACAAGAAAGTCAGAAAAGGTGCACAACTCCTATACCTGATGACTTGCTTTGTACCCAGGTGAACGGTTACTTCTAGGAACAATGGCCTTGCCACTGGTTGACAGAAGACGAGAGGTCTGAGAATTTTTTGTCAGTGGAAATAATTAAATTCTTCCAATATTTTCTAAGATATCATCAAGTTCCCCTTCAAATTATTGTTCTTATCCTATTTGTTTCCAGCCTATGTGTGGCCTATATATGTCAGTCTTTGAGGAAGAAAAAATTTTTATTTTCATTGTCCTGACATGCCACTAAGAAGATGTTATAAGTGCCTCAGTATCAGGCAAGACACTGGCTCTTGGAGCAGGTACGTTACCTGTGCTGACATAACAGCTCAGCACAGAGCTGTTCAAATCCTTACTCTTTACACTCTCTACTCTAGCAATGGAGCTCCTCTTCTTTATGTAGTTCTATCTTTTGCCTTTCTGGATTTGGAGTTCATTAGATATGTTTGGGTTTGTGGTTTTTTTGCTGTTATCTTTCTTTTAATTCATGAGTTCATCTGGCCCACGAAGGGAACTGCAAGTCACAGCCAGTGCAGGAAAGAAAGTATTTAGCCAAGTGTGAAGATGGAGAAACTCCTGCAAAATTTGCTTACGCTATCTTTCTAACAAAAAGACTGTCTGGATAAGTTTAGCCACATCCAACAGAAGCACAATTTAAGTCAGTGAACTTCCCTTGCAACCCCTGTTCTTTGTCTTCCTCTGTTCATCTCACCATCGCTATATCTTCCCTTGCATTATATTTTTAAGACTGTAGTATCTGTGAACTCAGGGAACTGATTGAACTGATAAATATCAGCACACAATAGTACTGCTTTCCATTGTATCAAGTTCACTGTGTGATCACACCACAATATTCTGATCCAGCAGAAGGGGCATAGAGGGTGCACTGCAGTAGCTTAATCAGACATTGCTATGGGGCTTGTCCCTGCAACGACAGCCAGAAGCTGGATGTGTCACCGATGAGTTGAGACACCTGACAAATATGTGTTGCTCCCAACAGGTTGATCCACAGCCTATGGCACAGCCAGTGGTCCCACCAGCAACCTGACTTTTTGCATACATAAATTAGGATACACTTAAGCATTGCATCTCAGCAAGGAGGCAGCTGAGGAAGCAAAAAGAAACAATGCTTTAAACCAGATACCAGTGCACTAGAAGAGCTCCTTTCATCAATCCAGACTACCATCCAGAAATAGTACAAGTATTTTAAGTAGCTGATTTATTCTTGTCTTCAATCAGGAATTTGCTGGAGTATCACGTGGCTTGCTCTCAGTGCTGCCTCTATGAAAGCTGTTGCAAGATCACTCTAGTGAGTTAGTCTTCTCATACTCAGAGTTTCTCAGCCTGTGCCAAGCAGGACAGAAGGGACATCAAAGCAAATCTAGGAAGTTTAGTGGTTTGTGTGGTTTGCTGGTTAGAATAAAGCAAGAACATTACTAAAGATCTAGCTAGACATCTGAGTTTAACCTGCTTCTCAACTAGAGGGTTCAAACCTCTATTTCCCCTTCCTGTGATGGTAGCATGCATGCTTCCTATCAAGCATCCTTTGCAATCTTAAATGGAAGTGCTAGTTGAATACAAACACCTCACCAGCCAGGCAGAATGCGAGAGGAGGCTTCTTGAACTTCAAAGGCTAAATTCTTTCCAACTAAAGCTGATGGTTGCTTAAAGGGAAGACTGGATAAGGGAAATTAACTATCTAGCATCCCACATCATTGTTTTAGTGACTATTGCCTTCACTTTCTGTGATGTTTCTCTGCAGTAATATGGAAGGAAAATGGCAAATCCAAATCAATCCAAAACATTTTAGGAATATAAAGTAACAATTCTTCTATAGTAATTATAGTAATTATCTTCAAAGTTTACCATGAAACAAGTCATAACATTATTACTATTTTTATTATTTTTCAATCAGGAATGTGTAGCTGACTAGACAGTGGCTAGTTTGAAGGATATAGGGAATCAACAGAAGGTAACTTCATAGACTGTGAATACACAACATTTAGAATAGATAAAGTAGGGAAAACAAACTGAAAGTATGCAGTATTTTGTTAGTCACTGACCCTGAATAATTATTATCATGGGTAGTTTCATGTGTACATGCCTCCATATTTTGAAAACAGCACCTGCTTGTTCTGTTAAACTATGTCTTCTAAATCTTGAAAAGCTAAACATTTCTAGAATTTTGTGAGTTTCTGTAAATATTAAAAACTATTTATCTTTGAACACTGATTAAGTGAGGAATTATTGTTAATATTCAGAATTCTTAGTTTTTTTATCTAGACAACACACCTGTCTCTTGCAGAAAACAAGATGCTGTAACTCCATCAGCCCATAAGTACATTCTCTACGCTTGAGTTTAAAAATCCAGTTTCAACTTAAAATAAATCTCTGTCCTGGAAGGATTCTTTTTCTTTCTTTCATTGAAGTTTACTCAAGCAGTTCATACCATTAATATAGTTTTCTTATGCAATACTAGTGATGTTTCTCTCATCCCTTGTACCACTAAGGGACAATGATGATGATGTGGCAATAATGAATATTTCCTTTTTAGTATGTATTAAATATGGAACTATCAGTACCTCTCCCAAACTTTTGGTAGAGAACTGGAAGTCACATGCATAGTAACTTTCAGTCTCAGCAAGGTGGGAGAGAGTTTACAGCTGCAGATGTTGCAATCTATTCACTTTAGCTTTTGTGTCTCACCCCCCCCTAGAAAAGATCAATGTTCCTCCTTTGGTGTTGGTTTTTTTTTTCTGTTTGTTTGTTTGTTTTTGTTTAGTTGTGTGTTTTTTTGGTTGTTTTTTTTTTTAACAGATGATGCTGAATTTGGCATGGAGAGAAAGTATTGGTGCCTGTATTGGACCCTTCGGTGTTGCACTTGGCCGCTTGTTAACTTTCTCAGTAAGATTCTCTCCATGCTCAGTCGTGTCCCTTCCCTTTTAGAAAGAAAGTCCCAGATCTACTCTCCTTCATCTTGGCATTTCTGGCAATTCCTGCTTAATGTCAAACACCCTGCCTTCCTGGGCACAACTTTCATATATCTGTTGAGATAGAGTCCTTAAATACCACCATGAAGCAAAACTTCTGGGTTGTTAAGTGTACATTGTCTGTTTCATTCTCTAAAAATACAGTAACTACAGGACAAAGACCTGGGGATTTTTTGTAATTGAAAATAAACTATGTATTGGTATGTTCTCTAAGCAAATGTTTCATTAATGCATCTTTTCTTTCTCCACCTCCCACTTGCTTGGCTTTTTTCTAATATTTGGAACTCTGCTTGGCAGTTGTTTTCCTTTGGGTTTCTGAGAGCTGTAAGTAGATCACCTGCTAATTGAACACAGGCCAGAGAGCACTCATCCTCTGAATATTGAGGAAAAATAAGGTTTTAGTGAAAACGCTCAGATTTTTTCCCCCGCATTCTATCTACCTTATTGCTTGATGTCACTGTGACTCATCTGAGTCTTTTACTTTTTATCTTTTAAGTTATTCCTTTGTTATGGTTTTGTCTTCTGCTTAGAATTTCCAGGCAAGATTTCTAGAAATCACCAAGGAAAGTGCTCTGGACCTTTTAATTGCAGTTTAGAACTCTAAATGTAAGTGCCCATTTTTAATGCTCTGCTCATTCAATTAATTACAGAATTAATGAAGTAATTCTACATTAATATATTTCATTTTATCTTAGAAGTAGATTCAAGTTTCACGTTTTGGATATGTAGCAACTACCAAAACTATTTGGATAAAAAAAAAAAAAAAGAATTTTGCTCTATTTTTAAATAGAGCTACAAATCATGATAGTTTTTAAATTTAAAATATAGTCTAATTCCTCCGTGTGAAGCACATGTTTGTGCAGGAAAGATGAAGGAGGACAAAAGAGAGTAGAGAGGGTTTCATCACTGGGTCTTGGTCTTCGTTGAACCATAGTGGTCTCTTAACAGTGTTTTGCACTTCAAAAGCACTAAACATACACTAGGGTGATAGCCTGATTACGCTGGATTGAGTCCTGAATAACCCTGCTGTCTACTTTAGCACAAATAATGTAAGGGAATGAAGTAATTTAAGCAAAATGAAGACTCCTTAGAGATACCAACAGCAGAGCTACATGCAGCGCTGGTATGTATGGAGCCTTTGCTATTCTTGACCTGCTTCCCCCATTATATGACCCAGACAACATACCACGTCTGGGAGCACAGGCTACAGCCTCAATAACTCTTTACGAAACACACCTTTTCCATCTAAGGCTTTTCTTATAGGAGTAAAGCGAATCCAGATAACACACAGAAGCTTTCAAAGAAAAAAATAAAAAGCCCTGGGTACAAAATAATCTATAATAGACTATTTGTTAGATATTCTTCCTTCTTGACCATACAGCTGTTACTAACTCATGGTAACATCCCTAGTCTTCAGAATGGATCATTCGGCCATCTCTGATAATTACTGTTGTCTGAGCTATGAATTTTACTCTCCACATCTGCTTAGAGGAGTTTTTAACTTTTGAGTATAATTCTACTTACATCTGTGGGGCTTGACTCAGAAGAATGTGTTACTTATCTTGGTAAGAGTGGTAGAAAGAATGTATGTGTTAGTATTTCTTATCAATCCTCTTTCACGTAGCTGTGTTTTGAAATGCAATGTCCTGCAATAAAACCAAATTAGCTGTGAACAGAGCAGAGTAATTATATGGTTTATGGTGCTCTGGGCACTCCTAATTTTAAACCCACTGTACCTTTTCATTGATAGGATTGTATCCTTCACCCAAGGTCAGTCTGTCACAGATTGGAAACTGCCATTCATCTGTTCCTAACTGAGTCAGTGTTTTCCTCTATGTTCATTCATTGACTGATCCTGAGAAGCACAAAGAACCTGCATCTGCAATGAAGTTCATGACACTTCCTGGCAGGATCTGACACTTGATTATTTCTTCCTCTTTACACATAGTGCATCTGTCTATGTTGGCTCTCATTTTATTCCAGTAGTTTTCTGTACTAATTATTGCTGCTGATCCTGACTTCTATGTTTAGCATACTGTCTGATTTGGCATTTCCAGTTTTAAAAGACAATCTTGAATGACACAGAATGTAAAATGGCCTCTAGTATCAAGGCTTCCTGCTAATTTTATGGTAAGGTCCCAGTTACGCTTTGTGAACTACCTTCTGGCCAAGTATCTTGTGTTCCTATTACACTTGCATCCACAGTGCAAATGAAAAATGCATGATCTAACTACTGTCTTTACAGGACATTTCAATTTATAGTTTTCCTAAAACTGATCATCTTGATTTCAATGCCTTACACACATTGAAATTTCTCAGAATTAATTTAAATTACTAATTTAAGCCTAAGGCATATCACTCTTTTGAAAATATTTCCTCTTATAATTTAATATTACCATTCATCCAAATATTTCCTTTCTCCCATATCTCCAAACATTTAGAACCATCTAGTGTTATACATTCTGCTTATTGAATACAGGCCCAAACAAGGAAAGTACAGAAATGACGCTATACCAAGGAAGTGGTATGAGCAGGGACATGGATCTGGGAGCCAAGGGTGACCCAGTCACTCATGGGCTGACCACAGCATGTGGGGCCAGTTGCTGGTCTCAGGGTTCATTTGATAGCCCCAAAGGAGGCAAGTGACAAGCCAGGTTCAGGAGCCGTCCAGTGCACTGAGCTAGGAGCAAAGCATATGGGGTCAGGGACAGGGCTGGTGAATGGCATCCTGCAGCAACACCAGGGCAGGAGCCAACTACTCTGAGATGGGGTAAAATATAGTCTTGGGCAATCAGAATGAATGGTAAAGCCTAATGGTACCACCAGATGCCCTGACAGCAGCCTGGTACTTAATGTTTATCTCATTTTTGTATAGCAGTAGTCCCAGTATACAATAAATAATACTCTGTACTGTAATAATATGAAAGTGTGAGTTTCCACATTTGGTCTGATTTTATTTTTGTGGTATGTACACAATGCATTGAGCACAATTTTAATGCAATTTTTTGCATTTGTATTTTTTAATATTTATCTTCACTATCTTTTTGTTCTCTGCTACATTAGTTATAGAATAGATTATATGAAAATAGCATTTCTTGCTGGCATTCGATTCTTTTATTGAATGAGATGTTTATAGAAACCATTGTGATTCATGAGTTAAACATTCAAATACTACTTAGTCAACACAATGTCAGCTGCAAATGAACTAGACATCTTGAAGAACTCAATTGTTTGGGTCTCAAGTCCTCACGTTTATTGCTTAATAAAAATGTGTGTTTTATTGTAAAGCATGATCAAATTTTGCTAGTAACTAATTTTAAATAGCTGAAATATCTGTGCTTAAGTTCAAAATCTCAAAGAATCTGTCAGCGTAAAACATTAATATTTAAGCATAAACAATACTTTTAGTATTATACAAATAAATGTCCAGAATTTATGGTTTTTGATGAAGAAACAAGTTCCTTTGGAATTGGTAAGATTAACAAATTTGATTGCTACATCCCCTTTTGTTACAATTATCCAACTACACTGCATTCTGCTGGGTTACTGACTGGAAGCTCTCTGTATCCCCTATACTGGTGCTGGAAACAGCTTACACTCTGCCACCTTGCTCCTGCCTAACCCCAATGTCCTCTCCTTCACTGAAACACACTGCATAGTAGACGTCCTCTGACGGCTTTGTGGACACGTGCACGGTAAGTGTCTGCACTGATGAGAACAAAGCCCACTAAGTGGAAATAGTTAGTCTGGTGGCTGAACCTTAGTAACTAATAACTCCATTTAAACACACAGAATAGAAAGGAAATATTATGTTTTTTAAAAGCCATTCATGTCTAATGAAATGTGGCATTATCTGCTCATTTGTGGTTATCTTTCACTCTTTTCGTTGTTGCTTTGGCCCCCTTTTTATAAATCCGTTATATTTTTACACCTCCTAAAAGAAGAGCAAGTAAATTTTTAAGTAAAGATTGCTCTAAACTTGGGTGTTGAGGCAACTGCTGAGTACTGTAGGACCATTCTTTCCTATTTTAATTTTATTTGATAACTAGATCCAAATATAATGGGTGTACTTGGTGTTCCTGTATCAATAACTTCACAGTTTGTTCTAAGTGAAAAAACAAAGGGTAAAAGCATTTTAATTGTTTTACCTCTTTGCTTTATTACATAATCCATTGTTTAATAACTAAGCCACCTCTTACCTCCTTTTCTATCATGTAAAAAAGGTCTCAAGAAAACTTATGTAACTTAAGAAGTTTTACAATCACTCAGCAAGCAGATTGATTTTAGCTTGTACAATGGTATTATAAAAACAATAAAATTCAAGTTCAGTAGGTCCTAATAGCATATCTGGCTCATAAGGTATTGCATTCTGATGGTAGCATAATGGAATATAGGATCACCAGCAAATTTTGACTTAGTCAGAAGTTGTTTGTGATTTTATGCATTATAACTTAGCATACATCTATTTTTTTTCTTTCACGATTTTCCAAAATACAAGAGGCCTTCACTATCCAGCTTTGAATTTTGACTTTATTTGTGGATATATCCCTCCTCTTTAACAGAATGTAAAACACTTGCTGGTGATACTAGTTGCTCCTACACTAAAACAGTGTTTCAGGTAAGCACTGAGAAGCCTTGATAAATTAACATCTTGGACTAATTTGTATGCATTTAAAACTACCTATTTGTCCAATACTTCCACCTACAAATCCACAGTAAATTTTTAAATTAAAAAATTTCAAAGCTTAATGTTTTTATCATTACAGCTTTTGTTTCATTACATAGCTTCTGTTCTGTGACTTTGGTAAGCTGGATGAGGTATTTTACAGTTAAACTTGTAAATATTATTGTTGTTGTTGTTTTTATTATTAGATAAGGTCTAACTACCTAAGCTAAGACAAATGCTTGGTGTTCTGCAGAGGCAGAACCACAGATTGCTGTATTAAAGGATGTATAATTTCAGGCTCAGTTCCCTTAACATACACTGGTGTCTGCAGCCTCTAACTGAATTTGAGGATTGAGTCTGAATAGACTGAGAGAGACAAGGCTGGAGAAAGTTGGTCTGATAGTCTACTGGCCAATTAATTCCATTTAGACAATTTTACCCGGAGAATCTTGAGGTTGTAATAATAATTTTAAGCTTTGGTGGAATTCTGAGTAATTGCCTGCAAGACTCAAGAATTATATCTGTACAGGCATTTCATGTTTGCACAAATGTACTTGTTTTTCATTTAAAATGAGTAACGTCAACTCTAGTTTCTAAGGCCTGTGTTTTTATCAGTATTCTTAAAAACAGAAGAAAAATTATGAATGCCACTTAGCCTGTGATTAACACAATTAAACTTGAAGTAACCNTTTCTTCACCTCTTTGAACACTTGGTGACTATACCAGTTACTAGAACAAGTTCTGCTTTCAATTATGCCATCTTTAGCAGCACAGGTTGCTAACTGCTAATGATATGCTTGGTTCAGCACAATGAAAACTTGGGAACTTTGGTTCTAAAGTGAAGAATATTTTATATTCAAGGTGTATCTTGTATTCTGTCCATAATGCTCCTTGTCCAAAGGCTCTATATGTCTTCCTGTGAAAAAGTCTTTCATTCTGAGGTTGGTTTTCTTTTCAAGATGGGTGACATGACAGAGGATACAAGTCTCTCCATAGAAATTGGACTTTTCTTCTCTCGCTTCTATTAAGACTACAGGAAGCTATGCAGGCTGCAAATTAATGGAGGTTCTCCAAACATGGAAACAGTATAACTGGTCCTTCTCACTCTCACTAGATGGTGCTGCAGAGTAGTCTTTTTTTG
>VZTM01005329.1:953-12778 GCA_013400555.1 Jacana jacana | reverse complement strand
ATTCACTTTTCAGTAATTAGAAATAAAACCAAATATTATGAAGACATAACACAGAATGCCAGAAGAAATCTTTTCAAATTAGTACCCAGAAAACTGTACACATTTAGTATCAGAATATGCAGCCGCATCAGAAATATTCCAAGAGAGAGGAACTTGAGAGGAAGAATAAGAAAGCCTCTCCAGTGTTTAGTATAGACTAAAATGAATAGCTAGCCCATAAAAAAGAATCCCTGTGTAAGTATTTTTCCCAAGAGGTGGCTTGTTTCCCACAAAAATTTGGAAGTCATTCTCTCATTTCATTCTTCAGATTCACATTTAAGCGACACCTCAACCACAAGAAGCACAACTATGGAAGAACAGGAAAGAGAATAATGTGCTTGCTGCAACTGAAAGGTGCTGCAAAATAGGCCTGCTTATATAGTGTTTTGAGCTCCTAAACACGGAGCATACAACACAGGTAAAACTGGGGATTAGTATTACATACCACAGAAAACTGCTATGCCACTACACCTTCCCACACAACAAAAACCCCCAAACATTAACAGCTGCTTGCACTCTCCCTTTCTTCCATAAAATCCTAGCTAACTATCAAGTAAACTGCTCCTTTGGCTCAGACGGTTCGTGAATGTAGGGGATGAGGCAATACAGCCTTATCTGAGCAGGTATGCCCAGAAAAATCAGGATTTATTTCTTTTCAGACTAGAGTAATAGATGCCATTAAAGTAACAGGTATCCAGCTTCAAGACAGACCATTTTCTTGTATGAAACAGCATGTGTTCAAGTGTACAGGCATCTGCAGAAAAGACTCCAAGGCAATGTAGTGAATACAGAAACTAAGAATTAGATTCTGTTTTTAATACACAGTAACCTTAAAAATATTTCAGTTGCAACATGAATCCAATTAATCCTGTAAAAGAAAAGAAAGCATGAACATAAGGCAAAAAGAAAAAAAAAAGAAAAAAGGGAAAAAAAGCAAAACAAAGCTGAGAATGGAATGGGTATCAGTAAGGTATCAGAGGGATAATGGTACGATTGAGTTATTTTAGTTTTCTGGGAAGATAAAGCCAAACAATGGTGTATTTTCACTTCAGAAAGCCAGTCAATTTTACTTTTTGCTGAATTGGTGGCTAAAACTTCTTGCTTTAATAAAACCAGAATTTATAGATTGTAAAAAGATTTTTTAAATAAAAGGGACATCACTGGTTGTTTTAGGAAAATAAGGACAGATTCAAAGTAACTCTGCAGACTCTTCTTTTTAGCTGTCAAGAAGCTTCAGTGAGAATGCAGTGATTGACAACAGAGGGCGTGATGGAAGACTTGAATGGAAAATACGCAGCTAAAAACATTGAAATAAAGTCTCTTTTCTCTGAATTCCAAGATAAATACTGTTGTGGTTTGGTATGCACAAAACAGGGAGTCTCTCCAGTGATTTTACTTTCTCAATTTATAAAGTCTTAAAAGAATATCAAACACTTTTTGTCAAGATTATGTTTTATCTTAATTATAGTGTGAATATTTACCAAAATTCAGGATTCAAAAACTTGAGACATTCTGGTAAATAAAGTATTATCAATGGTATTCTGCTCAGGGATGTTACATAGAGCACATTTCTACTGCAGTTCTGCTATTTCACTTCTGATTCTGCAGTTAGTTTCTTAAATCATTCCTCCCCCCTCCCAACAAAATAGATTTTCACAATACTTTCATATATACATATTCTTTTACTATTTGTACTGTCCCCAAATCCTTCCACGTAGAATCGAAATGAATGCTAAAGTGACTTCCTTCTTAATGCCACAAAGAAAAAGGCATTTGAAAGAAGCCTTCAAAGAAAGAAGAAGAAAAAAAAGAAAAAAAAAAGAAAAGAAAAAGGTATCTGGAGTCAGAGTCAGCAAGTCCAAATTTTCTATCCAAAACTCTGAAAAAACATCCGGAAAAAATATAAAATCCAGTGTTTTAGCTGCAGTATTTACAGAGAATACAAAATTACAGCTCTTCTAGTTTCCCCTCTGTAAGTCAGGCTCTCTTCTCTACTTTCAATATTTCCTTAGTCACTGGTCAGAGCTTCACTCCTGTGACTGTCACAGATTTCTGTAACCCAGCATGGCATTACTGCTACTAGTCCTTGCAGGGGTAGAAAGCAAATGCCAGTACACAAAGGAGCAGGGCAGGGAGAATTTTTAACATTGTCTAGAAACCATCAACAGCTCTCACTGCTCTGAAATACATTATCCCTTCTGGACTAATCCGTAACTAAAAATCTGACTCTTCAGGTGACAGCTATGAGAGTGGTACTTGTATCTTTGTGGCCAAGCTCTCAATCCATAGGCAATTCGAGGTGCATACTTCACTTGAAACCGCAACTACCAGCTTGTGCTCACTACGTTTTTAAGCATGACTATCTCTCTTACCTTCTGCATATAGAGGAAAACCATCCTAGACAACAGATGAAAAAAACTAAACAGACAGTAGAATCTAGCATCTTGGAATGAAAAATTGTTATATAAGACACATTAGAATGAAAAATCAAGCCACTCTCTCGATAGAAAAAAATTTCACATAAACCACATATTTCCCAGTTAATGGAATACGTGGTTTCTGGACAATAATCACTTAACGAGAACATTTTTGAAGCTCAGAATTTTAAAGCCTTTTGAAGTCATATTCAAATCAGAGAAAGATCCAACTAGATAAATACATACTCATAGATGATCTGAATTCCTAAGAGTCTCTGAAACTGGAATAACCAACTAGCAAAAAGATGCACCCGAGCTGAAACAAAAGCTCAAGAGGGGTTTCTTATAGGAACGTCTGTCTCTAAAATCCAGATGGGTACCAAGCCCGTGATTCAGAACTCTTTCTAGGGATCCCATACATTTTGTGATTGAGTTCTTTACCCGTTACCCGGAACTTGTGTCTACATTGCACATAACTGTACTAACTGGCTTTCAAAAAAAAACCTCAAACTCCCAACGTTTTGTTCCAGTTTGACTTTTGGATAGAAAGAGCAAAAAAAAATTGTCATTTTCACCTGAATACACTCACTAGTCATTAAGATACACTCTACTCTTAAAAATCAAAAAAGTTATCATCCAATGTGGGATAACTCTGTTTTTTTCACCTCTCCCCAACCCCCATGTATTTAACCAAGAGCGTTCTGGCAAAAAACATCAGCCAGACAAACCCCAAAACCTGGGAGAATAAAGTCTGTTTCTTAAAACAGTTGTGATATTAGCATTTAGTTCTAACAAACATGCCACATGATGTCCCCAAATTTAAGCACCAAAAAAGGTTTGAAAACAGGCTGTCACTTTACAAGTGTTTGAGTATTGTTAGCTCTCTGGTTGCAGTGGCTTCAGCAACCTTAGATGTTTCTCAGCACTTCTAAAACACAAACAAGATTATCATTACAGCACCAAAAAAAAAAATATCCAAACTGAACGACTCAGAACTTTAACATATTAACTTATGTTAAAGATCATTATTAGCAAAAGGAAATAAAAAAGAACAGGGAAAGGAAGGAATGATTGTCAGCTGCAGACAAGTGTCCTAATCTGTACAGCAATATACCATGAAAGGCTAATAAAAATGTAATAACAGGACATGAAGTGGAATGATGCAAAGTAAATCTATTTAGATAAAAAAGGATGTTTATATAATATTAACAGAGTAAAATATCATGCCATGACAGTAAAAAAAATAAAAATAAAAGATAGAACAGGTTATATCAATAACAATGTAGCCTGAAGATATTTCCACCTGTTTTGCATCTGCTTCCTCTCCTCATCTCCTCAGGCAATTAGGCAGTCCATAAAGCCATCTGCCTGAGTTTGATGACCTCAGAAATACAAAGCTTGTGCCATCACAGTCCAAGGACAATCTTACGCTGAATGCTTGTCCATTTGACCAGAATTATAAATCGATTTCTTATTGCTAGCCAAGTACCTGAATCACTGTCCATTCAGGAGCCTGCGCTTACTAAATTCCACTACAGCCATGGCTGCCCCTGTGCAAATGAAGACATAGCTGCTTTGAAGCTGGAGGCTTGATAGCACAATTTCCACCTTTGGCAAGAACCAAAAACCATGGGAGAATCCGCAGATAAGGCTTTCAGTAACAGCTAATTATTGCTTTACAACTCTGCCCAAAAAAACAGTAGAGACATAATATTATATTTATGATGCTTTCTTCAGTTTCCTACCTCACTGTCATTGTTGTCAGCATGGAAACCACTTAAGTTCTATTAACTGTTACGGGCTTTTGAAAGCTTATGGAGGAACCTGCCTGAATTGATATTGCGCGAGTTTCTGTTGCAGCTGCTGCTTGAAGACCTAAACCCAGTGTCCACCGTGACTGTCAGCCTCCGACAGACTAAACACCCGCCGACGTCCTTTCCTGCCAGACCTTACTAGAGGAAAACACAGCGATATATCATACAAAGGCTTTAACAATGAAACAAGGAAGGGAAACTGGAATGAAGACAAAGGATAAATGTTAGAGTACCAACAAGAATAAGTGACACGGACACGTCCATAACTGCTGGTATCTCGATATACTTTGACACCACACCAAGAGCCTTATAAGTTTGGGAAGTACTTACAAAGCTGGAAGCATTCGTTCTTTAGAAATAAATTAGTTTAACTGAATTTATTTTTTGCTTACCCATCTGGAAATGCTCATAATACAGTTGGGGCTATGTCTGGCAATACTGACAGCGCTTACACTGAGGAGGGACTGGCAGGCAATTATTTGCATTATAATCTATTCACATGCTTTAGAAACCTTGAGAGGAGCTACTTATCACAAATGCTGGTGACAGGGAATTATAATTTATGGCCAGTGAAAACCAGAAGCAGCACACTACTGTACAAGTGACAATACTTCAGACCATTCAGCCCTACTATTTCATGATATGAAACTGCAGCATTAATTTGGTTTATAAAAAAAGCCAAACAAGGTGTTTTAAAAGATAGCAGCAGTTCAGATGATGATGGTTGGTGCGCAGAAAGTTTCTAGAGAAGAAACTTTCTAGAAACAAAAGTACTTCCTCACCTAGTTAGAAAATTCCTGGCATCATAGAACAGAAGAGATCAAACCACATTTACATTACTGATTATAGAGGGAAGAGACAGGGATGGTTTCAGTAAGATGGCAAGCACTGCTCTTACAGGCTCTCCATGCTTGATAAATCAGCCTGTCCTTGAAATATATGTGTTTTATTTTACAGACTGGAATCCAATATACTCTCTGCAACAAGGGACAGCCCTTTGTACTTATTTTAGACCTTTTACCACTAATATCTGCCAGAAGTACAAATACGTGTAAGTGGCAGAGAAGGTCAATACCTTCTGAAGTCCTCAATGTCCACTGTTCCATTGTAAACAATTTTCTTAAATATAGAAGCCAACTGCGTTTTAAAGCTGAAGACAACTTAAAATGCAGTGTAAATGCCATTATATATACTTAATTCTGGAAGACTGCTAACTTACAGTAAAAGAGCTTCTTTATCTTAATCCTTGGCATGTATAAAAATATGTACTTTAAAGACGTGCAGGGTTCCAGCAAGTGTAGCCAAGAAGAGACCATATTCTAACCTCAGAAGCCTGATGATTAAAATCTGCCTAGCAAGAGAATATTTTTATCTTATGCATAGCAACTCTTCCAATGGACACAATTAATTTTTAAAAAGTGAAAAAAAAGAAAAAAAAAACCCAACCTAATAACAGCATTTGCAGAACCTGATACTGATTTTTCTGCCTTGCTAGGGATTCTCCTTTAAGGGATGACTTCTGCTTTTTCAACTTTAAGGTACAGAGATCTTGTAAAGCTTAATTCCCAAATACTGCAAATTAGGGAGATCCTAGGCTTTAAAATACCCGTGCCATGAAGTATTGTGACAATTAAGTTGGATAGCTGATAAGCTCATTAGAGTTTAATTTACTCAATGATAAAGCAGTTAATGCAACTATTGTTCTCTTAAATGGACTGAAACTGTCATGACTGTATGTAAGTACACCTCACACTAAGATACTGTGCAGTTGTCTGATGCAGGTAGGGGTGATAGCAAGTAAAGTGTTTTTAGAAAACACCAAATTAAATTATTTTTGTGATACATTTTGAAAGCTCTTTTACTGTTTAACTGTTAATATGTACTCTACCTTGTAATGTTGTTTTCTCTCAACCAACTATCATGCAATTGTCTTTAGTTTGTTCTCAACTATCACTGTTTTATGTAAAAGTCACTGTGTATGTTCAAATTTTATTTCCTGGAACAACTCTGTGAATATTACAAGTGTAATCTCAAATATATTAAACTTTAAACAGTTTAAATCTGTCAACAGACAGTAGCTTAGGACACTAGCTGTCATGGTTTAAGATGTTGCTCTTAAGGAAGGTAGTTGAGGTAGTTTCCCTGACGTTCACATACACATTCCCCCTTTAACTTGTCTGACCTTCCTGACTGAAGTTCCTGAGCAACTTCCTGGTCAACAACCTGAGCAGTTGCCAGAACAAAAGGGAGCAGAGAAGGGACAGAGTGTATGCTCACATAAAGTGTGCTTAAAACAGAATGGAAAACGAGAAGGAAGATTCAAATGTTACAGATGGTGGCAGCATTCAAATGCTGCCTTGGGGCATAAAGCAGTTCTTGGTAACTGCGTGCTGTTCATCAGCTACTTGTTACTTCCTCCTGGAAGGAGACACTTCACATTCCTTAAGTGCCTCTTCTTCTGCTTCACAGCAGAATAATGCAGTTCAGTTTCAACAGTCCTCAACAGGTAAAGGGAAAATCCACACAGTTTTACACTGAAGTGGGTGAATACCAACAATTGTTTCTGTATCTCAGATGAGTGGTCAGCAAGATGAGATATAACATAGACAGTGGTCAAGATACTTTTACTAATTTCAGCAGTGTACTTGTGTTCATGCAGAAGCCTATGGAACACTCATCTGGGCATATACCAAATGGATAAGCTCTTTTATGGTTATGCTCCTGGCAACAGCTTCCAGTACAGATCTCACTTACATATAAATACTATAGAAGGGAGATCATTCATGAGAACATTCATTACAAACTTGCAGTAAACTAATAACTGGTCCTTCAGACAACCACATACATGGCAGGAATGCTTGGTCCTAAAGGTCAGAGTAAATATGGTCTATACCAAAATCCCTAAATTACATGCAGATTAGATGCACGCACCTTAGTACCAACTGTTCATTGTCCTATTGCACCAAATTACCTGCTCAGGCACATACAGCCACTGTCTTCCTCTCTGTACTGCTCTCCAAGAAGAGTTGGCAGAACAAAATGCAGGAGTTGAGTTCAAAAGTCAGCCCTCTGGCAAGTTAACACAAGCTGCTGACTTCAGGTAGAAGCAGATGACACAGAATCTTGCTTTCCTTTCGACTGACTTTGCTGAAGGTTACTATACTAATAGTGGTAGGGCACAGACCTGGATCCTCCCAAATGGATTTGCTGAAGCATCAACACCAGGTGCACCCAGATCCTGTACAGGTAAAAAATCCCAAACCCACCCAAAGACTGTTTTTTGGTGTGACAAGTAGTCATAAAGTATGTTCAAAATGCTAAGCCAGAATGAAGGTCATACTAAGTGTGGACAGTTCATGCAACTGACCTGGGAAATTGCAGACTGACACCAGGCATTTTAAAAAAGCTTTTCCTCTGCTTTTTGTGATTTTTTGTTGTTGTTTTTGTGTTTTGTTTTGTCTGGGGTGGGATGGGAGGTGTGTGTGTTGTTTGTGTCGGTTTTTGGGTGGTGGGGGACAATGGAATTTTGTTTGGGGTTTTTTTGGTTGGTTTCCTTTCTGTTTTGTTTGTTTGTTTGTTTCTTTTTTTTAAAAAACCTCAATGAGCAGCATTCCGACATCAGGCTTTTTAAATTGCACGAAAAATAAACAGATTTTTTTTGTGATAAAAACACCAACATATGGTGCAAGTAGATTTTGATTTTGTTAACTACAGGATGATACAGCCTTCAGTAGGGCACTAGCATTTTATGCCAGAGGAGGAATTATTTGCTCTGGATCTACTCAGTTTTTCACAGAAGTCAGACTATATGCACTTGAAAGTCCTCAAAACATGTAACATGGTCTTGCTTGGTATTTCTGTGAATTAGAATGTTGCTTACAGCAACAAAACCAAATTCAGACTTTTAAATTTTCATTTCCCTTACCACAGGTTTTTCTTAGCCACTATAGCCAAGAGGATTCAAATCCAGCAAAGGACATCATAAATGAGCCCTTTCACACTGCTAAGGAGAAACATGTAGTCAATGTCTTGTAGTACCAGTCCATACTGAGACTTTCGGTGAGTGATACCACTTCTCTGTGTAATCTCCATGTACCATCTAGACCATCAAAAGCCTGGATAACAGCTATCACTTTATGAGAAAATAAAATGAGGTCCTTCCAAAGTTTTGAATAATTGCATATAGAAAAATATTCCAGATTTTATTCTGGAATTACATATACTGCAGGAATATTTTGACTATGTGTTAGTCTACCAAAGCAACAGATGCTTTTAAATCTAGAGTCTGGGTGGTAGAATGCTTTATATATTGTTCATAAATTTCATAAGCTGCCTTTGCTTACCCTTTCCAGCAATATTTCTTGCAGGGATAGTCACTTTGGACATACAAGGTACATTGATCTCCTGACACTGCTCAGTGAAGCCTACAAAACACTAAAATCACTGACAAAGATTGTATCATTTCCTGTAGGGATGCAAATAGTTTAGATACACACAAGGCTTCTAAATAAAGGCAAAATGGTCTTAAAGGGGGGAACCAGAACAACCATTTCAAGTAGTGATCAACATTGGAAGTGACTGTTAAAATGAGGGAACTGCTTGGAAAGGTCTTGAGAATGATACCACTTCTATTGTTTTATAGCCAAAATGAGGTAGAGCAGGTCAGTTCTAGCATGAAATGATTTCAGTACCCACCCTTCAGGATTTACTTCTTATTCAGTCTCCAGCTTGAAGCTTTCTACCTCACACACAATTTGTAGTCAGAATATACATCATTACAAGATTGTCTACAAATACTACACAAAAAAAGGAGGAATGAAGGCATTCCAATGTAACAAATCCCAGCATAAACATACCCAATGATTATACTGACCAACACAAGCACCTCAGTCTCTTTACACGGCAGCTTCTTCTGCACCCATGAAACAGTCTCCTCAAATGTGAGGGTATTCAGCCAGAGCAGTGTTATTGCAAAAGCTTTACAATATTAGCATCCTAAATAACAATTTTCAGATATTTTATATTTGGCACATTGCTGAAACTTAACATAAGATAAATATATTAAGGCAAGTGTCACCCAGTTAAAAAAAGAAAAGATGCTTCATGTGGATATCAACTTCTCCACTACGGTGAAATGCTAAATACTTTACAGTCCAAGTTTATGCAAAGCAATACCTCAGTTTAAAAAAAACCAAAACATTCAACATTTTAAATTGTGTATGCTATGAGACAAATTAGACAAACAGGACATTATTTCACCAGTACTTAAAAATCACTGCTGAAAGATGGCAAGTATTTATTAGAGTCCCAGAAAGCTGAAGAGATCATTAAAAATTGCACCATGATTTATTTTAATTGGTTTAGTTGACTGATCAAGCAGTCTAAAAACATAAAGCCTTACTCCATAGTTAACCAATAACATAGTAACTTAATTTTACAGTATACTACTCTACGTCCCTTGGTGCCTCGGCTGAAAATTGTGATTTAGTACCTGATGGGCTCTGTGCAGCAGAAGGAGTTGATGTTGAGCTCGCAGTCACCGAATCACAGCGCCCTGTACTCCCACTGCCACTTGAAGGTGATGGTGATGAGAGTGGTGATGGATTGTGCTGATTTATACACTGGGCTACAGCAAAGCCTGAAAAACAGGACAATGTCTAGAAGTTGATAATTAGCTTAAAAGAGTTAACCCATAAAAGCAAGTTGAAAACAGGTAAGAGCAAATATTGCAAAGTATTTTAATTTTGTGTACTGACCCAGAAGATGCACTCTCTCTCACCTTCATCTCAGAAGCCTGAAAATCTAAATGAATTTTACTGAAAACACACTGTATACAAATGCTGATCAATGAACAAGTAGAGGTTAAGAGACTCAAAATATTTTAAAACTTAGAGCTTGTACAAAGAGTCAAAACAAACTCTTCGGGTTTTGATATATTCAATAGATCAATGGGTCACAGACTTTAATGTGATAAAGAAAATGGTTAAGTCAAAAGTGAACCAAAAAATTCTTGGACAGAAATCCTGCACTATTTTATCAATAAAAAAAAAATAAAAATCAATCAAATGTAATGTTGGTATTGCATTTCATCCACCTTCTCACACAGTCAGACAATACAGTGCCTTCTGGCTTTCAGTCTACTATTTCCTTTAATTCTTTACATTGTAGCATCCTCTTCTTTCCTCACAATTTTGCATTCATTCCTTTCTCCTTCCTCTGCAACCCTCTATTTCCACTTTGGCACGCAATGCAAAGGCAAAATAAAATCCTCATTCTAGGTCCTTCCCTCCTCATGCACTTTCTCCTTCAAGATGCAATTTCAGAAAGCAGAGAGGACCTGCAGAAGTGTGCAATCTGGGAAAGAAGCGTAAGGAAGGAATTAAAATCCCTGGTTTCTCAAACCAAGTCTCAGAACTGAATAATCTGAGGATGACGTACTATGCAATATTTCATTTCACTGCTTTAGTCAAGAGAAGTATTCACTGCATAAGACTAGACAAAATCAGAAAGTAAATGATAGTTATTCCACGTATGTTGTGCAAAATAATCTGTGCAGAAGCATGCTGTGAGCCAAAAGCAAACTCAAATTTCTTCTTTAGGTTCCTGGTGAGTATGTTGCCAATCAGTCATATTCCACTAACGCAGGTGACCACAAGGGTGCCTCCTTTAAACTCGCTAGCACTGCAAACACACGCTCAGCACTTCAAAGTAAACAATTAATACCTTTTTCTTTAATGGATGAGAATGATTATATGGTAACTTTGTAGAAAACAGATACTATATCAGAAAACTTATTTGATGAAACTAGCTTGTCTTTATTAGCATCTTATTTCTTATATTGCCTTATTAGTGCGTCTGGTTGACACAACTCAGACAAGATCTAAGTAAATTTAACACTAAATTTCACACATTCACAACTATGAGTGCTGAGGGTATACGTTTGAACATCATATCACCTAAAAATAAATGGAAATACAAGGGTATCTCTGGAAGAGTTCTAACACTACAACATCAGTCTTGTAAGACTGTAGTTTGTACTTGAGGAGGGAAGCAAGAATATGAAGCAAAAGAAACAAAAGAAAAAACCACAACAACTTGGTGTTTCAAAAGCATGTTAGTTTAACAAAGATTTTTATTCTTTTTTTTAAGAAGTCACGTTCTTCTTTATCTGACACATTTTTCGTTGTTGTTTAAACACCTTGTGTTTTCAGCAATTGTTAAGAATTGCTTGAAGCTTCTAACTTCATTTAANTAATTTTTATTATTTTCACACATTCTATTGATTGTAATATGGGATGCTAACTCACTTGTGACAAGACTGTTTGAACTAGTCAGGATATTCCCCATGATATTAAGACCAGTAAGTTGCCCTTTACTGTATCTTTCAATTAGCATTTATTTTCCCTCTTTGCTCTGATTTTTCAGCTGAATTTTTAACTTAGTTTTCAGAGTTCTCTAGTTACAGAAGTCAGTGGTTTGATCTTGAACCACATTGGTATTATAAGAATGCAGAAGCAGCAAAACTTTAAGGTCTAGTATCTAATTTGAATGCTAT
>VZTM01005328.1:309138-348968 GCA_013400555.1 Jacana jacana | reverse complement strand
AACTATTATATTTAAAGAAAGTGCTAGGGATTTTCAGGCTTGTTTTCCTATGTGTGTTGACAACCCATCCCCATCATTTACACTCTGTATGACACATGAATACAGTCACTGCTATAATTTATAAATTGTTAATATTAGGACTGTAGAGATGGCTATGCTTTCAGCTCTTTGTAAAAAAAGACAGCTTTTACATCAACATCTGGCTGAACTTCCATTACTTTCCCATCCGCTATTTGTATTTCTCCTCCTCCTTGGCCTCCTTTCTTTTTTATTTCTTCTCATTGTTTCCCTGCCGGATTTCATCTGGGAAGCTGCACAGTCTGCAAGCTCTTGGCTTCTGTGATACTCGTAAACCATGAAACAAATAAACACAGGGGGAAAGGACAAAAACAAAACCAGGAGGATATTTGGTAAATCTAACCACGTGGATCTTTCCAGCTGTGCACTTAAGCAGGCAATGGCACCAACTGAACTGAGACATGGTATCCCACCTACGCTTTCCATCCTCCCCCCTGCTCACCCAGTGTGAGAATGAAAGATCTTCAGGTCAGGACCACAACTTCTCATAAATGTGACCAGCACTTACAGAAATAGGACTGGCAACAGGACAATTGGTTCATTAAACATTACTGTCCTAAATCAGGAACTAACAGACCTGACAAACCCGCAATGGGTAGAACAAGAGTATAAGATTCTTGAATTTCAGGAGCTACTCTCAGTATTATTTCAGATTTACTTTTATTTGAGGGAAAGTTTTCCATATCTCAGCTTATCTCAGTGTAAAACAAATTTATACTACTACTTAGTGCAAAGAGATCCTGCGAAGTAGTACTAATTGGAATTTGAAATCTCTAGAGGAAAACGACCATTCAGCACCTAATGACTGGATCTGCATGGACAGAGACTCCAGTTGGTTACCAGTGAAACCAGAGATACGATACTAGTTTAACAGATACAGCACAAGAACTTTTAATAGGAAATGCATGTATCAGTAGCTAAAGTATTTAATGACTTTATCAGCTTGCATCTGTCAAATTTTGTTGGGTTCTGTGTACAGCCACAGAAATACCTCCAAAAGGATCAAAAGAATGTTATTTCTCATATCAGAAAAATAATTTTACTCTGAGAATACAAAAATGAAACCACTTCTCACAAAGAAAAATGAACTTGTAAGATGATGCAGCTCTGAAACAAATTATATATATTCTACTAATCAATAAAATACAGTTGCCAAGGCAACACTGACATCAGAAAGTGAAATACAGAGGTTTGTCTTACATAAACACATGCACATACCAATATGTTATGTGAACTTTTGCAATCTAGCAGTGACTTCAAGGAAAAATGTTTTGACAAAAGAACACATATTTTCCCAGGCTTGATAGATTCTTGTGTAAGAGCTTTGATGAGATTTTAGACAAGTTGTATTTTGTTTGGTAGTCTTTGTTCTTGTTCTTTTCTTACTGGAAACAAAGAAATGTTGGGAAAATAAATTGCTTTCAATGAAAATTAATTCTCTCTATTAAAGCGACTTAAAATAATGACAACTGGATGGGGGAAGGAACTCTGCCAAAGCATTTGAATATTGATCCTGAGCATAGTTAAGACTAAAAGATTTGAATTTGTAGATCCTACTTGTATGTATTATGCAGTTTTTAAGGGAGAAATTCTCAGTACCAAAGCTGTAAAGAAGAATGTATTTTTTTGCATAGTACTTAGAATTCTTGTTATATCTGTCTTTAACCTGAAGGCTCAGTCTGCTGCCCTATTCAACAGCTACTATAATCCCACTGACCTGAGCTGAACGAATCCCAGACTGGGATGCTACTGAGGATGACTACAGGTGATACTACACAGCCCATTCTAATGTCCAAATTTGTATTTAATTTGAACAGTTCAGGATATTATTTCTTAGTTCAGTAGCAGAGCCTCTCAGTACAAATGTAGGTTCCTGGAACAGGCTGCCTCTTTCACCGCAGCTAAATAAAGCCCAGGTTTCCCAGCAGTGTTCACAACTCCTTGCCTCTTTTTGCAAAAACCATGGACAATACTCGTTAGTCGTAGGATACCACCTCATGGCTCCCTAAATTACTTCTCATGTTTCACCCATCTGTGTGCTCAGCCACCTGGAGCTGGCAGATATTTTCCTAATTTGGATGCCATAGCAACCAGGGCTGAGGAATTAAGGCAGAACTATAGCTGTCTATTGAATTCGCTCTGGAAGCTCAGATAGGCAATATAAATGTAATATAAATAAATAAAATGAAGCATGAGGGTGTTTGACTGCTGGCTCAAAGATCTGCCAGCATTCTCATTATCAGTACCGGGCTTTCAAGTGTCTATTTTCTGAGAGATGATTTTCAAGCAGTTTTTTAAAATTAACTGGCTCAGCTCGTTCAGCACCTAGTTCACTGAAAAACTCCAGTGGAGATATCCCACTGAGATCTGGGTCAGCCTCCTAATTTTCAGTTTAGTTAAAATTTGAAGTTAACTCATTATACAGCTGTCTTAAATGTCCTTGTAATGATAAACTCGTGGTGTTTTTATAAAGAACTGAGAATACGGGTTGGTATTTTCAGGTATGTATAAGCAATTACAGCCCAAACAAAATAGTGTCTTCATTCCTCATTGAGTTAAGTGATGAAAAGACAGACTATTATGTGTGATTACTTCTTCTATTAATTTAGATGTATAAATGAGACATGTTCCTACAAGCCTATGGAGACTAAATGCACTATGTAAACGCTACATATTAACATACATCTCTATTTTGAAGTCAGTGGCTCAGAAGCACAGGAGAGGTACACATCATTGCCCCTGTATCTACCACATTCACTCCTGGTCATCTGACTCTTTATTCCTGCAAACAAAATTAGAACGACAGAGCTGCCCAGGCAGGTCATTAGCCACAGGATGCATGTACCCCTGTGACAAAACAACATATCCTAAACAAATAATTTGCTAAATCCTTCTTCTCTGACAGGCAGGTGCCCATTCCCTGCAGTGTGTGTCCAAGCAGGGAGACAGACGGGAGAGACACAGATGGGAAGGAGTAATTCCTGGATGCTATGCTTCTCTGCATTGAAAAAGAAGATGAAGAGGTGCTTTTTGAAGTTGGGGTGTAGGATGCAGGTATGGAGGTCCCATGGACCCAGGAAGCAGAGGGTAGGTGCAAGCTCCAAATATTTTCCCGAAAGTAAGTCGGGTGGGACCATGTGGTGACTTTTTCAACTGTGCATCAGTGCTCACAGCTGGCAAAGGACTGCCATTTGCGGCTTTCATCCCTGCTCAGAGACTGCGTAACAAGTGCTAAAGCATGTAGTACTCTCATTTCCCCCAAATTAATCCCTAAATGAAAAGGCCTATTCATATAGAGTAGGTAAGTGCAGCTTTTGCTCCTCCCACGGTGCTCCATGAAGATGTTCCAGCCAACAACCCCTTCTGCAGGACCAGAGATTCCCATTCACCTTCTGTCCAAATGGTTGGCTGTTGGCAAATATCAAGAACTGAGACAGTGCTAACCATCCATTTCACAAGACCTTCCATTTAACTTTCAATTCAGGAACTCAATTCCATTTTTAAAGGGCAGCTGCTGCTGCTTTTACCCATAAGTGGAAGATCATCTCCACAAAAGTCCCCTCCATCAATCCCTTCCTTTTGTCTGTAATGTCCACAGATTTACCAGAAGCTTTTACGTGACACAGGATGGTTATGTTTTACTAAGTCTACTTGCCTTCAAAAGCATCAATAAATCAACAAACCAGAGGTAATTAAGGAACAAAACAATGCTAAGGGCTTGATTTAAATACACAAACCCCAGAACATTTAGGAGTCAACCTCAGCCCATCCTGTCTGTCCCTCTGTGCAAAAATGTTCTTCAAACTGTGAGTGAGCTTAGCTCATCTGGATGTGTTCAGTGGATGGAAACTGAGTTTAATGTAGCTCCCCTGGCTTTTATCTGCTTAAATCAGAATCCTGTTATTATTCTAACTTTACGATCACTTAATTAAAGCAATGTCCTAGCCAAAAAAAATTGTCTGGGTGGCCTGAATATTATACCCCCATATTTTTTATGAGGTAACCTTTCTGCTGAGTTCAAGAAACCATGCTTGATCACTAGACTTGGGTGGGAGTTTTCCTTTTGAGGATTATGAGTACATCACAAGCAAAGCCTGCTTGATTTATGCATAATTTTTCACTAAAGGTACAAAACAAGTAGCCATCAACTTAATGCCACTTAATGCTGAAGGTTTTAAAGGGTCACATGAAGTCATCCTTTTTATGGGACTGCAAAAATTCATGATTCTACGTTAGCAGCATACACGAATAAGTAAATCACAGATGCATTGCATTCACTTGGCCTCTACTCCTCACTCATTTAGTACATAATGGCTTTGCTGTTGCCGTATGTCCTGCACAGACGTTCAGTAGGAGGTTTTATAATGTTCCACAGCCTAGAGAGAGCTTCCCCCCTCCCCACTTTTTTTTTAAATCTAATTTTCTGTTTTTAACAGTATCTGCTAAGAGAAAAAGAGGCAGCTGTAGCTCTACCACCCAGCTCAGAGCCCGCTTGTCATGTACGATATGGCAAAGGACAAAAGGATTAAATTTATTCAAAAATGGAATAATATGCAATGTCTGAAAAATAAATTCTGAAATATTTTACCTGTAATAAGTACTGCACTCAGGAAGACACCTTTGTAGTGGCTACAGGAAGGATGTTTCCAGACAATGAAGAGACTTAAGAGATGACTAATCATGGTGTAGGAGCTGTATGGGCAGTAGCAGAAATGGCTGCAGGTGAGCCCACCATCCTACAAACCCTTGCAGAAGAAGGGTTGGGGAGTAGAAATCCCTAAACATGCTCCAAATGAGCAGAAGAATGCAGTCCCAGTGAATGAAAAAATGGGTTTGCATTGGCTATGACCACTTTTTTCCCCTCCTGTTCAAATGCAAGATTAAAGGGAGGCACTGGATTTGCACAAGACCTCTTTACCAGAACGTTAAGAGTCCTGTCCATGAGGAAGGCAGTCCCCCTCAAGGACCCCATGATAAAGGCAGATCTTCTAAAGAAGACACTGCTGCACTAGATTTGGCCTCAGTGGCATACCTGAGGAAAAGAATCAATACATTCACCTGAAACCCATGGCACTACCCACTGCTCTCCTTGCCTAGATCTACCAAAAAGCAGGAAAGGCTCAAACTCAATCAATCAAGAGCAAAACTAGCTACCTCTCTGGGAGGATCCAAACACAAAACTGTTCTCTGGGAGGATAACCAAAACAGGTAGTGGCTGAAAAGGAGGCTGAGAAAATTAAGAAAGTAGAAAAGGTTAAGATTAATCTAAATTCCTGTAAACTTACAAATCAGAGGTCAACACATGAGTGATAAAGAAATGTCTGACAGCCTTAAGCACATCCCTAAGGAATAAACAGACACAAAAAATGAGCACGCATCAAGACAGCATGGTGACTGGTGAAGCAAGAATCTCAGTGGGCCAAAAGACACTGCAGGGCAACAGCGCAGGATGCTGCTTGGAAGGGAGGTGATGCTGGGTTTGTTCCTGGGATACTGTTTAAGCCCAGTGCTTAACAGATCCTACCAATCTGATAAAAATACCTGATAAATATGTGAAGCTTCCTCAGCTGTTGGGGCGAAGTATATCTTTCTTTCTTTTTTTCTTTTCCACTCATCAATGAAGAATGTCTTGACTCTATTGAGTGGTTATGTTTGTGAAACTGGATGTGATGGGAAAGACATGATACTTTTCCATTTCTCCATGTTTGTTATGTGACCCTGAACCGGACACGCCATTGGAATCATTAGTAGAGGACCCTATGAAGAGACTGATGGGTACAAAATGAAGTAGTGTTGTCAACAGAAAGATCCATTTTCTCCCAATTTTTGTTAAACCTCAACACAGTAGCAGCGTGCTGACTTGGAAACATACCCCCCGACTCTTGTTTCATCATATGAAAATGTTGGCACTAATTCCCTTCAACATGAAAGCAAATGTCTGTAGATATGCCTGCTCTGTAACAAGTGACTGTCATGCCGTGATGTGAGACTAATTGATTTGAAGGCAAACACCTTGACGGAGAGGCGGGCAGAGCACACACAAAAATAACAGTAAGGTAAAGGAAAGACGCTGATGTACAGCATATACCGGCTGTCTCTACCATGCTTGACAAGCTCTTTATTCCTCACATATAAAGAAGCACCAAAAATTGTGTCTATTTTAGCAACAAACGTCAGAAGAAAACTGTATCATTGTCCTACCATACGGAACTCATGTGCCAAAGCAGGATGAGCTATTTCAGCAAGGCCTGCACACTGAGAACAGAATTTTCCCCCAGACCTTTCAAAAATTCTTTCCTCCCTCTTCAATAGCAGTGCCCATCATCACCCAAGCTACCAGCCTCTTACAGAGACCTGGATCCATTTCTGTCCATTACCCTTCAGACTTCTGCAAATCATAATTTCCAAAATGTGCCCGGGGGTAGTGGAAGCTGAACCCACAACTTCAGCTCACTAAGACCCAGAAAGAAGCATCAAACCTCTGGCTGTGTCTAGTACCAAAAGCAGTGGCAGGACACACTGGGCTGTCCAGCACAGTCCAGTCCCCTATGAAGGTGCCAACAACCCTAACCAGAACAGGATGTTGGGATAATGTAAAGAATCCACTTTCCCCCCCGCCCCCAAGTTGTCCCTGACATCAGTCACCGAGCCCCCTCCCCCTAAGTAAATGAAATCAATCAGCAGGGATTTCTGTAAAATACATAAAACAGTCATCTTCCAGACTCTACCAGAAGATAAATGGTTCCAGACGTTGGACTGCAGCCATTTTCCCACACATGCTACAGCGTTTTGTCATCCATATTGGGCCATAATAGTGAGTGGGTTTTGTTGTTTTTTTGGTTGGTTTTTTTTTTTCCTCAGTCAGCAGCCAATGCTTCTGCTTCTAACTCGTACATTAAAACCACTGCAACAAGAGTCATTTTGCTGTACAATTTGTAATAGAACACTTTAGTTCCCAATAATACAGTCTGGGATCCTGTACAGAACTTTGACACTTTCCTGCTACAGCTAATATCTCCTTATCGCTCCCAGCTGGAGCTTCACAAACCGTTTTGGGATTAAAGCATATCACCCCAAATACGAGCCACTGAACTGAAATGAGCATGAAACTATAAGCAGTGCAAACCTTATCTGAGAACCTGCTAACAAGAAATAATAGGATTGCTTACAACACCTCATGCTGGCTTTTGTGCTAGTTTCAAGGAAGGATACAAATACATGACAAATGATGCATCACAATGTGAATTTACAATTAATTTTAACGTATTTTAAAGCAAGTCCTTAATAAATCTGTTAACATAAAATGCACTTTGGAAAGAACCATGGGGCTTTTTAATTATTAAGAAATGTGCAACCAAATTCTATCCTTAATTAAATCAGGAGTAATTTTATTAACTGCAGTAGACTTAAACCTGACTTACATCAGTGTAAGTGAGGGTAGGATTTAGCCCCGGGGTGTTTATACACTGTAGTTCCAGTTAGTTTAGATCTATTTGGGTGGGAACTCCTTTTGCCTTTCCAGAAAAAATATTCTTGCTTACCCTTTTTCACCTTGCAACTGAGGCCAAAGCAGTCTTTTTTTCTAAGATATTTTCCAGAAAGGTTACAGACAAATTTTATCCTTGACAGGAGATGACCTTATTAAACAAAACCACCCTCTGAAGTGATGGACTCCAGCAGTTTTCAAGTTTGTTTACGAGTTTTTAAACAAGCCACCTCAAACAGATAAGATTATTTACATCTTAAAAAAAACAACAACAAACCCCCAAAACTTTAAGTAAAAGCTGTTTTATAAAGGAGCTACTTATGTCTGTTTTCCAAGCTGAAAAGACCTTCCAAACAGTATTAGCTGCTGTATTAAACATCCCTGCTAGAGTACAGAAACTTACTGTCCACAGATATCCTTGGGCTTCACTGTACCTTTGAACCAAAATCACTTTCTTCTGTACTTCATTTTCTGCTCTCTTGAAATCGGATTCCCAGTTTCTGACAGATGGCTCCTGTGTCACCGAGCGCTGCTTCCGCCTCCTTATCGCTGCCAGCTAATACTTCCACGATGCTTAGCTGTTGTCTGCAGAGCTGTGCTCTACATCATTTCTACTCTGATCAATGCTCCGCTTGGTTTTAGGTTGGTTTCTAGTCCCGCCTCCTGCTCTTGAAGAAACGAAAACTCACAGCTGGATTTTCTATAAATCATCCCTTTTAACAGTGGCTGAGCAAGTATGGCAAATACTACAGCTAAGACCTGCTGCTCTGTTTGAAACTTCAAAAACAATTCCTCATCTTAATGATGCACACATGAAAGTTAATCATGTACTAAAATCACTAATACTGAAAAATAGTGGCCAGATAATTGTGACCTTCAGGGCTAAGAAGCTGATTAATGTAATACAAAACTCCTCTCTGTTACAGAGGGGGAATATGGTAAAACACACTGCCTCGCCGAACGGCTTTATATAATGTTTCGCTTTGAACAGGAGCTTGTCATTCCTACAAAGATAAATTTACATTTACCATACAGAGCTATTTTTGACAGATTAACCCAGCGTACATACTGTTTAGGCTAGCAGCCCTAAGCTTGAAAGAGCCTTTACCATCGAAGTAGCTCTTTTGAAGTGTGGGCAGGAAATACTTTTATTTTCTGCACAGCACTGAGTGCGCTTCACAGCGCTCAACTCATTATCATGTTTAACAAAGCGTAGAGTATAAAAGCAAGGTGGTACCATAAAACCAGCGCTACGAACTTTGTTCCCATGAACGGAGCAAAACAGAGACGAGTTTCTGCAAACTGTAAATTGTTTTAATCCTCCACCCTCCAGAACTTAAGACACTGTACTGTAGAAATGAAAAATGACCGGGCAGATCTGGGTACAGTCTGAAGGGGCTGTAAAATCCTGAGGCTCTTGGGTTTTACTATGGTGAGAGCCACAACACAGTAGCTCCTTCCTTGCTAACAGTTGCTTTTGTTCTGGTGGCACACGCAGTCCCCTGACCACTGCCCACACTGAAGAGCAGCAAAGCTGCTGCAATGGCTCAATCAAGGACAACCCCCCCCGCCCCAAGTTTCGGCTCTGCCAGCAGCTCAGGGAAGGGTGTGAGAGCAGCCTGTGTCGGCACCAGCTCTTTCCCAGGAGTGCTGCTCAGATCCCAGTAAGCAGGGACCCCGGGGCTTCCCCGGCCAGGAGCTGGAGCTGGACAACTGCATGGCCAATCACGTACGAGTGGATCTCATGCCTTTTTGACGTCGTGTCTGCCCAACCCTAATGCACTCCAAAAATGTAGTGGAAAAACATTAGAAAAAGCACTTCTGCCTACTTACGCCAATTCTTTAACCGCTTCATTACATGCCCTGCTGTTCTCACAACTCCTGTTTTCCCGCACAATAGATGACTTCATGGGCCCCGTCATATCCCATTTAATCCTCCTTTTTTTTTTTCTAAGCTGAAGAATCTCATCTGTTTTGTGCTGGGGGTAGTCAGCCTGGCTGCCTGTCCCTGCTCCTACTCCTGCTCCCACAAGTGATGCAGTTGGCTCTTTAGTTCATATGGTAGAAGCTGATGTTACAGCACCCAAGTTCAAGCCCTGCTCTCAGTCTGTGACTGCCATTGTGGAAACAGGAAAATATTCTCATTTCCTTTGCTTACAATTCTGCAGACAGTAACTGAGGGCAGTCGTCATCTTGTGATCTGACAGCTCATCACACCCACCGCATGAGTGACCTGCATGCAAGAATCTGAGAACACCTATGCCAGACAAATTTCCAAATGGTTACTGGCCAGGCAGCCTAGAAGAAGGCAGAGTGGATTAAGTCGCCAAGAATGCTTTGAGCTCAGGGCAGCACCACTCTGATGCAGCTACTGCCCTCTTAATCAGCAACCATAAGACACGGGTCCTGGGCCCCAGTCCAAGCAGATGTGACTCAGATTTGAAGTGCTGCAACGACAGTGCTCTCCTGTGGATGCACTGGTCGATCAGCGCCAGCAGCTTGATGATGAAGAGCGAAATGAGAAGGGGAGAAGAACCATCCCCGCACCCGATCCAAATATGTAATGGCAATATAATTAATCTACTTTGCCTGCTGTACATTCAATAGTTATCAGCTGTCAAAACACACGTAGCTGATTAAAATTACTTGCTTGACCTTTAAAATGTACTTGAAAATCCATAAATGAGACCAATCAGTAGTACATACCCATTTGAATAATAACAGAATTTTGAATCTTTAGCAAAGGCTGTAAGAGGAGATTAAAGGCTCAACACCCCCATGTGACATGAACTATATGACCCTGGGATGGATATCTTCCAAGGACTTTCACCAAGCATTTTGTCTACTACTTGGAGTAGTATTTATGGCACATAGGCCAAGATTTGCTCTTTCTCTGCCCTGAAACTGTTGACCATCACATGAATAATGAGAAATAAAGCCTGCTGTGGTTGAAAAGAAAAAAATGGTTGGAGTCAATAATCTTAAAGGTCCTGTCTAACCTAGACAATTCTGATTCTATATTTACTCATGAAATTACATCACCCTTCATGTGCTTTGGTTCTCTCTCTGGCTCTGTATTTGACCACTCCAGATAACCTTCTCCTAAGCAGTGTGAACGTGAGTCAGTCTATGATCCGTGGCTGTGGGATCCCCGACTCTTCTCAGTTTGGTAGCACAGATGTTGTCCCAGGGATGAAGGAGAGTAGGACACTTCTTTCTGCAAATGTTGTGCAGACTCTGCATCCCTCACTTCCCCCTCACTTGGAGATAGTAATGAGGTCTGCTGAGACTGGATACCAGATCTAACTGCCATAAAAAAATCAGAGAATACTTTTCAAACTGTGACTACATAGGTCAGGTACAAGAGATCCCATGTTGCTAATTAGTCTCATTATCATTTAAAAAGCACTTAGAAAATGTCATATGAAGTGAAAGACTTGCAGACCTGCAGATTTATTCAATTGCTAGGATGATCCCTTGCTGAGGCCTTCAACAAGCAACAAAGCTCTGCTGGGAGAGATCTTCATTTGGGTCTTCAGACCTGTAGCCTCTCCCTCTGCTGGCACTCAGGGAATCACCAGAAGAAACAAGAGCAAACATTTGGGTGGGTGGACTTTTGTCAGAGAAAGACCTTTCAACTTGATGTATAGAGCTGCTTTGCCAGGAGCTAGGACTCGATCCAAGGACCTTCAGTGCTCACAGACCCTGTGAGAAAAGTATGGCAGAAAGAGCAATTGCAGAGCTCCACAAGCCCTGGGGTCATTCAGGTTGGAAAGACCCCCATGAGGTCTCAAGTCCGACAGCCCCTTTGGTCTTATGGCATTGCTGAAACACTAAGTTCATAAATAGTTCCAGCTCCCCACAGATGCCCTGGGTGGGAAGGAGAAAGAATAAATTACCTGCCATTTTCCCTCAGTGACTTGTGAATAGAAAAGCATTGGCCTTCTCAGTGCAATCAAGATGGCTAAGTCTGCTTGGCCCTGGACTCTTCATGGGAGTTGAATAGATTTAATACATTGAGCCTTCTACCATGAGGTTGTTGGGGGAAAAGTATTACTAATCTAAAGGCACTCTCACTGCAGTGTATTTGTATTTGCATTCAATGCAGAAAACAGAATTATTAAAACCTTTATATTTTGCATCTTAAAACTCTTAAGATACCCAAGAATATGTTATTTCTCCTTACTGTCAGAGTTTGTATTGCTAAGACAACATGCAGGAACTGCTAGATAGATTTGGAAACACCTTGTGAAGAAGCAACAGATACAAGGACAATGCTGAAAGAATGAGCAAGATGAAGATGTTCACCTATGAAGATGAGCACTTGAATCTCCCATCATCTCCTCTCCACCACTGCTTTGCAGCCTTGCTCATCTAGTCATTGTGAGCTCCATTTTTCACTGAAACTTCTTCACAGGTGGGCTACACAGTCCTGGAACTCAAAGGCTGTTTTCCTCTCACTGGTGTTTACCCTCCAGTTGCTGGCAATGAGGGCAGTTTTGTTCTGCACGGGGACATGAGACTAAAACGCAGCCACTGTTTCAATCTCCTTTAGTAAAATAAGCCATTTCCCCTCTAACAGTTTTTCTGAATCCACTGACACAAGTTAAACAGGGGTTGGGTCATGAGGAACGAGAAATGAGTGCAGTATTGCAGACGGGGCCCCATAGCACCATGTACTTACCTCTCCTGTGGAAATACATTCCCAGAGAGAGCCGATGGCCAGGCTGCCTTGTCAGACTGCATTTTGGGAGTGACTTGCAATTATTCTCCAGTCTGCAAACACATTCAAGCCTTTGATCTCCTCCGTTGCTCCCAACTGCCAGCCTCCCCGACTATGCCAGTGTTTCCTCCTGCTGTCCCCTAATCACGGTACCATGCCACTGACAAGCACCGTACAACCACAAACTGCTGCCCACAGAGGCAGGGCACAAGGAGCCACTGCCCCACCGCTTGCCGCTTCCCTTTCATCCTGTTTTATTGTCCGTGTCCCGTGCTAACCCTGGCAGATTCTGGAGGAGAACTTGAGGCAAAGGTTTTATTTTGTGCTACCACGACCAGGTGGACCGTGTCCTCAGGTTTCCCCTACAAACACAAGCGTATTTTTTTCTGAAGACTATGAAATTTTGAAAAGTTACAGAGATGATGGAACATAAAGTGCTGCATAACACAGACATGCTTTCAGCAAAAAAGACAAGGGGAAAGGAAAAATAAAATCCAGGTTATTACTGTTTGAAACTGCATCAAAATGGTTATTTCACAGCAAAATCAAAAGAAGAAAGGGATTTGAACATTTTCCACCTAAAGTAGAAAATTGTGATGATAATATGTTGAGTGAGGACCTTTTTCCTGGGCAGTTTTTATGCAGTAGATGCTCTTACCTAAGATTGCTATTTCCCAAAGGCATCCTGAACTATTTGTCATCCATTTACTACTGCAGTGATTATGTAAAGTAGTACACTTGCACTATCTCTACCTGATGAGAAAGCCATACACTTTTGCGTTTTAATATAAAACACATTCTTTGAAGGATGAAAATATGTATTACTTAACTTATTTTTCAGGAAAACCTCTCTAATTTATACTTGGTACTCATTTAGCTTTTCAGAGTCTTTCTCCTGCTGGAAAAATCTCTGGAGTTTACATGGCATATCTCTGTGTCACATGTGTTCCCTTTAATAGCCAACATAAATGTTTTTCAGCTCCAAACTCTACAGCTTGAGTCTCACTTACGAAAGTCAAGCAGTGCCTTTCTGCTTTAATCATCACGCAACCGAATCTCTGCTGATCTACGCACTTGCCTCTCTGCAGTGCATGGGCTCCCAGAGCCCAGATCAAAGCCCTTTGCTTCGGTTTGATGGAACCTGGTGATACATCCCATCCTGATTCCCAACACTTTTCAGCAAGCTCTATTCCTTGATATTCTTCCCTTTCCGGGAACCAGCTACATCGTGCTCAACTCAGTTTTCTCTTCTCCTTGCCTCTCTGCTCCTGTAGGCTGGGACCTGGGAGAGTGTGGCCGTATGCTCCCACCACCGTGGTCCGGTAGGACAAAACATCTCCAGGGATCCCAAAATGTCATTCGCTACACTCAAATGACAGCAGCGCAATTTAACTCAAGGTTCAGTTTGTGCATGGAAGAAGCACAGTATTTCATTAGTTTGTTCAAATGCTTCAAAGAGCTCAGAAATAAAAATTCTTGGAATTGTTGCACGAGTCAGAGTTTTTTAAAAGTTTATATTAAAATGTGAATCACTGTCTTGCTTCTGGAGAGGAAAAAAAATCTTGCTTTCAGCAAAAAGTTAATTGGGTGTCCTGAAAATCAGTAATTAAAAACACCACTAACAGACAATAATCATCTGGAGTGCTAATTTCCTTCTGTACATAAAAGGATTAAAAAGGACAGAGTAAGAGGGAAATGTTCAACACCAGCGTTTGCCTCAAGACCCAGTGCACCCGGGGACTGGCTCCGGAGCCCGCCTGCAGGGAAATGAGAGCTGGAAAGGTTGGTTTTGTTGCTGTAAAGAAAACTTTGATTTCTGAAGATATATCCCTGGCCCGTTTAAAATTACCTCAGCCTAAGAAAACCTGAAATGTCATCCCAGGGGCATTATCACCATCGCTATCATCCCCCATGTATGTATCAAAGAGAAGTGCCACCACACTGGGCAGAAAATGCAGCTCCTATTTGCAGTGCAACAATACAAGACTGAAGGCAAAGAATATGGTTTCCAAATTAAATAGCGGGAGTAATTTCTGCCGACAGGATGTAATTATGCCTCTTGTAAAAGAGCTGTGGAACACTTAATGGTTTTGAGCACTAATACCTATGGAAACAGAGCCTTCCCTAAATACCCAGCCAAGTGCTAGCTTACCGTTGGCTTAGGGAGCAGTAAATGGCCAAGAACACATCCTGTACTGCCTAAAACTTCAAGGGCCTCATTCCAAATACTGCTCTAGCTGGACTGCTGATGTTTCTGAAAACAGGTATGGTTGCTGCCCAGGGTGAAATTTCTTCTGTCTCTCACCAGAGAGCTGTAGTTAATGCAATGAATGTGCCAAAGCCTTAATTATAAGACTTTCCACCATCGTATCTCAATGCTATGTCTGTGACTATCCCAGGTAATTTATCTGACCAGACAACTATATTCCCAAACGCTTTGTTTATGAGCAGGGAGGATATGAGACTATGTAAAATATATTCATTTAAATGCAGGAGGAAGGATATATGGCATCTCAAAGTTGACATGCTTCTGATATTAATTTTCTTAAGGTCTGACCAAAATACATTGCCAGACCAGAAATAAGAAGCAGAATCTAAATACAGCAATGTTTTAATTATGGCCAGAACGCTTGCAGCATCCAGGAAGCCTCTTCATAGAAAACACATTGCATGAAGTATGCCAGGCCTTAAGTACCCTATTGCAACTCAACTCTTACATTTATATGCAAAAATTCATACCCATACTTATGGAACCAGACAAGCAAGACTCTCCACAAAGCAACTCTCCTGTTGCAAATTATACTGATGCAGCCTAGAGGTTGGGAGGAAACAAGTGTTCCAGCACCTCCTCATTCATTTTTATCAAACCCATAAAGTTTCCAGAGCACATCCTTATACCTAAGACCTCCTTCAACGAAACCAACACCAAAGGAAGCTAGAAGACCTACCTTACCTCTTGCAGATTATCATGTATTTCCAAGAGTTTTTAAGTGGGGATTCGCTAAAATAAAGAAAGTTGCTGCTTATCACAGGAGAAGATTGTCTCTAAGCAACAGGAAAAGACAAAGTTTTTCTGCACAGCCCTGCCTCAAACATCAGCAGAAAAAAGTGCTTACATGCTGACAATTTATCTGAGGAACCGCTCTGGAGCTTAACAGGCCATAATCAAGACATCAGAGGTTTATTTTGAACAAGCACTTAGGGAAAGGACATGAATTCTAGATGTTAGCGGTGCCAGTCAGTACGTGATTCTCCCATCCTCATATTGATGGAAGAGGAAGCAAAAGAGTCTGGTTTGTGAATATTGCACAGCATAAAGTTTCTTTTTTTAAAAGCAGTTTTCTTTTTTCAGAGCAAAATTAATTATGCTTGAAGATGGAACATTGTCTCCTTGACCTTTCAGAAAGCCAAAGAACTGACGTTTGGGGTTTTTTTTTGCAAATTAGGCTATTTACAATTTGTTTTCTTTCACATCACACACGTGCACAAAAATCTTTACTTATTATATTTCTGTCACTGTGGTCCTCCACATCTTTCAGTGTGCTTTACAGAGGGTGAAAAAATGAAAGAAAAACAAAAACTGACAGTATATTAGAAGGTTTTGGGCAAAGAAAATGATGGATTTTCCCAAAGTCAAAGGATCCCAAAGGATCTTGGTTACTTATGTCAATGCTGGGAATCTACCAGAACACGCGAGACGATTGTTTAGAGCCAATGCAGCCAAGACAAAGGCCACTACTGGGTTTTAGAAACGAAGAGCCCACGCATTAGGGAACAGAGAGAAGGTATTTTTCAGAATAGTCAGAGAAACTGAGATTTTATTTCATTTACGTTGTTCTACTACCTCCTAAGATGGTCCCAATTAGACATATTTTTGTGTACCAAAAGCACATGGTGCCACACTTAGCCATGTCCTCCTCTAACTCTTGGCAAAAGCAACAAAGACTCCCTAGCACAAAAAGGCCACACTGTGGTTTTGTTTTCAAACATCACTTCTAGGAAAAATGAGAGAAAAGCCCCACAATCTCTAAGTTATTCTGTATCCAAGGACATAGCTGAATGGTTCCCCGTGAGTCATTCTCAATCTCTGCAGGCTTGGCATTTGTGGTATGAACTCAGAAAAGTCATTACCAGTAATTTTGTCATTTCAAGTGTATGTAACACATGAGAAAAAAATGCTTTTACAATGAGAAGTCAGATCCAGACCACTCCTGGGACACTTGCAGATCATCTTCCTACAACTTCAACCTAATTAATTTCACTATGTTTGAAAAATACTTCTAGATGCTCTAGGTAAAGCAAGGCATCCAACATCTGCCTTGAGAAAGAGGTTTTCAAACAAAAATGCAATGCTACAAGAAGTGAGACATGATGAAAGAAGCAATATGCTTCCTTCTTGTTCACTTGAAGGACTGCCTGTTTTGTTGAATTAAGCCAAAGTGAGCCTGCAGTCCAGCCATAGCTTTTCTCTCTTCTTTACTACAGTTTTACTTAATTTTTTACTAATCCAAAGTCATTTCATGGTCAAAGGAACAATCATTCCTTTGTTCCTACTGACATATGGGAACAGCTTGTCTATCTGTGCAGAATCTATCTATGATCTTCGTTTATATTTGCTGTATTTTAATGACTGCTGTTATAAAGGAGTCTGACTGGGGAAGCTAAAACCAGAAAGAAAACACAAGAATCAGAGCATCTTTCAAGCACCTGTTTAAATTTATAAGCCATGAAGCAGGCAGTGCTTGCTGATGGTCTGGGCAGTACCAGCAACCTGGAGTGTTTCCCCTGTGGCTTCCCAGAAGGACTATCTGAAGTGCCATGGGAGAGCCATGGTATACTTTGAGTCAACACTAACCAAATTATCAAACAAAATTAAGAGTCAGGACTTCCACGAGCATGTGAACAAATATGTCTGATTCACAACAGATTTCCAAGCAGCTTCTTCCATACGCATCATCTCTCTCCGATGCCAGTATTTTGGTGTCTTGTACTATGTGAAATTGTACAGTAACAGACTTGCTGTTAGGAGGAGCGTTAAAAGTTTCTTCTCAACGCAGGCATGGCTGTTGACACAAACCGCTTGTGAAATCTCTGCCCTTCTGGCAAATTAACCTGAAATCAGGCTCCAGAGTTGCTGAGGGTGTGGAATGGAGACAGCACACACACAAGGAGTGTTTGCATAAGTCTTGTTTCCATAGGGAACCAGGGAAAACATATAGTGATTTAAAAAAAAAATAGTTTCCTCTGGAATTTTGTGGTGGCTGGGAAGTCCTGCAGCTCTGGCCGTTGCCCGCTAGAGGCCGTGAAGCCCTTACGCCTGCCCTGGCCCTGGCTGCCTGAACTCCAGGAAAAGAATATGAGGAATGGGAGACACCCAAAATGAGACATTTTTTTCTTGTGGCATTAAAATCTTAAAATCACACTTGTGGAGCAAAGCATCTGGGCCCCAGCAGGCCGGTGGGAGCAGCAGGGAGCAGCTGTGGGCACCCAGCTCTGCTCATCTGCAGCTGGAAAACTAGGAGGAGGAGGTGGATGATGATGATGATAATGAGTGTGCAATGCATCAGGCTGGAGGGAAGCTACTCTGTGACCAGTGCAAGGTGAACAATGAGATATCAAACATCATGGGCCACTTTTAAAATCAATTCTTCCGTTTGACCACCGCTTCCTGGAGCTTGTCAAGGCTGCAGCAGTCAACAGAAAGGATGAGTGAGATTTAATCTCCTGGAGAACTAACTACAGCAACAAACACACGTAGACTGAAAAAACATGGTGAAGGCTGACATGTGGGGAAGAAACTTGGGGATGTTTCTCACTTAGGGATAGTACAAGCAAAAGAAGCAATACTGGCAGAAACTCAGTTCCTCCGGTTTTAACTGGGGTTCATGGAGTTATTCAGAGACAGTGAAACTGGTAAAATTTGGAGACAAGACCTGCACAGAGCTGTGCTCTAAGGGAGAACATTAAAACCCGACTTCTGCAGGAGGCAAAGCCACTACAGAGCCTAGGGCTGAAAACCAGACTTTAATGTCTTATTGCAAACTTAATTTGCTACAGGTTATCTAGAAACCTGCAAAGGGTCAATGTAGATCAGATTATTCCTTGCAGTTATTGATTGCCTTGCTTTCTGCAATGTTGAATTTCATCTGCCATTGTGCTGTTCTCATACCTAGCTTAATTACGTCCTGTTAAAGTCCCTTTATCGTCTGCTATTTAGATTAATTAAATATTTTCTGTGCCTTCTGCAACCTCTGACATGTCTTCAACACTTTTCCCATAGATAATTAAACAGCATAACTATGTCACATGATTCCTAAAACGAAATTTCAGGGCAGCCCAATAAAAACCAATGACCTTAGTGAAAACGTACATTTATTTCTCTTCCTTCTTCCATATATTTCTCTTCATTCTGCTCTTCCATGTATTCTGTTAAGATTTGGGGACTGTGGATTTAAGTCCTTTCTGGTTGGTGGGTAGATAACTCAAAGCATTAAGGTTTTAAGCAAAATATGAATGTTACTGTGCCCTTTGACAGCTGTTTTGCAAGAAACTAGACATCAGGTGGCCTGTGAGGAGAGGATTTTGTCTTTTGCATTTTACAAGAATATTTAGTGGTAGCTGTTGATAAGTACTTGGGTGCAGGAGACAATGTTTTGGTGGATGCTCCTTTGCTTCGGTGGGCTGAGGCTTCCCACCCTCCTTGCACGGGCTGTTGGGGACCCTCTGGCTACAGCACTTGGCTTGTCCCCATGCAGCACACAGGGATGCCCATGCTGGAGCTCATGCTGTGATTGCAACTCCCAAACCAGTGCTCAGGGAAGCAGTGTGCAAAGCAGTGCCTTGAGCTCTTCTTGGGACCAGTTAAATTTGGTCAAAGAAGGTTAAATAAATACGTGGAAGCATTCAGGAAGATGACAGTTTTTTGTTAAGAAGATAGAATTCCATTGGTTCGTTAGCAAAAGAAAAATGTGGGAAGTAGCGTGAGCATCTTTTTACCGTATAAAGGAGACGGGGAGAGAGAGGGGGTGCCTGCACATGGGGAGGTGCATCCCCACCTCCCACTTCCAACCCCAGCTCCGCTGGGCATCACACAACTGCTCTGGCCAATGCTGAAGGAGAAGCCAGATCCTTATCTCGAACATGTTCCAGTTAGCAAGTGGCCCTGAGAGCAACCCCAGGTGTTCACATACTCACTAATCCCATTACGGCTCTTCTAAAGCAAGTGGGGTTTTTTTCTGTTGTCACATAAGTTACACTTAATGGGTTTGCAGTTATTAGGCAGTTACAAAAGTTATTTGCACTTTGCGATTTCCTGCCAGAAGTGTAGCAAGAGACAAGCACTGCAGTCCTTGTGAATCCCACAGCTGCTGTGACTTTTCCATGTGAGGAAGGAACAGTTGCTTGAGGCATTTTAGAGATATGCAAGAACACAGGAACAGTTTATTAATACTGGAAGTGAGTTTGCAATTACCGAGAGCAGATGGCCAGCTTGCACAGCGAATGAACCTTAAACCATCTAGACTTACAGGACTACTGCAAACATTGAAACCATACCAAATTCACTAAAAGAAATCCTACGTGCTCACAGTCAGCAGTCAGCTCAGATTTGGATCCTATATTCCATGGCTTAAATCCAGATAAAGCTGTCAATATTAAACTGAGACGGTAGATTTATCCCAGGGCAAATGCCCCTTCTCTTCACTTGCATACATAACTCTCAGAGCAGTCAAAGATTAGCTAAAATAAGAAGGACCTTAATAAAATAACGGTATCAGCATCATTAATAAAGCTAGGAATCAAGCTAATCCTCCCTTGCATGACTGCAACTCTGCTGTATCACAGACGTGGTAGCAGCATTAACAAGACTAGAAATATAGGCCTGAAGTTACATGAATAAGTTTTAATAATCTATAGTCCATTAACAAAAAATAGCCATACACACATCACTTTCACAAATGTATCTGTGATGCACTCCAGATTAAAGATTCTGTAAAGATTCTGTGAAAGAGCTCAAGAGAGGTGTGTATCTTAAAAGTACCTCTCAGTGCAACCCATGGACAAATGAGAATCATTATTGCTATAGGCATGTAATAGCTGTATGTGCAAAGGGAAGGGCTTCCTTAGTACCATGTGCCTTTCAGCCTATTTTCAGCCTGCCAGCTCTTAATTTGCCTAAGCAAATGTAACTATTGATGGGAAGAAGGGAGGCTATAAGTAAAAAGCTCTGCTGCGTGGCGCTTTCTGCGTGTGTCGAAGGAGTGAACTCCAATGGGTCAACAAGCCCCTGAGTGGGACGTGCAGTCATCCTCCAAAATCATCTTACCTAGGACATAAAATTTCAGCATCCCCGCTGAGTGCCTCTGGACTGCAAAGAGTGAAGGTTAATTTGACCTGTAGTTTACAGGGCTTTGTGACTGGGTAAACAAGTGCTTGAGCGTTGTGTGGCAGCCAAAGGCAGCAGGCTGGGACGGCTCAGCAAGTGCCAGATCTGCTTTCAATAAGAAGGTAATTGCACACTGGACTGCAGCAGGGTCTGGCAAACAGGTTAAAACAGCCCAAATGACAGAGGCAACACATATCTTATTGAAAAAAAAATGGATGGCAATTGTTTTTTCTTTTAGCAGAGGAAGACATGTTGGTTTGGTGGCACCTGTGATCAGTGTGACACACTGACCAAGGAACAACAATAATTTCAGACAGATCCCTCCAGTCCAGATCAACTGCTAACAAAGCACCCAAAGATTTTGCCTCACTTTCTGTCACGTAGGTGAGAGTGCATGAACTTTCTTTCCTTGCAAGCAGGGTAGAATTTAGATTTTCAGGGATATACTCACAGCAGGAAAGCTCAGGTTTACTCGCACAATCAACTTTATTCCCCTCTTAAACCAGAAATCTACATAGAAGGCTAGTTTGTTTCCAGATCTCTACATAATTCAGCAATTTCACAGTCTGCCTTCATGGCACAATATAGAAAAGTATGTAGATACACGTGATGAGCTTCAACTGCCAAAAGGCTATTCCTATACCTGCAGCAAGAGAAAGTGTACAAGGTTGTAGCCATTTTCAGAATCCTTTCCTTTACACTTCCTTTACTAACATTCAAGCTGGAAATCACAGGATACTTAACGAGTCCTGCAGTGCCAGCTACGACATTGTTAAGACATTGGCATGTTGACTCAGTACCTCGGAACTGCTTTGAAGCTTTCCAAAGCCTTAAGAAAACTAAGTTTATACAAGAAGTTATTTTGACAGAATGTGATTTACATATGCATCTACTTAGTATGTTGAAATTTAGTATTAGAAAATCTGTTGACTGTAAAAGAGTATCTCTAGCAATATCTTAATAAACCTTTTTATTCTTGGAAACATTTTGCATTTCCCTGAAATTTCTGTGATCCCACAACCATTTTAGTAGCTTATGCTATTGTATATGCTAAGGCAATTCCACTTAGTGTTATGCAAAAACCTCCCAAATTTATGAAAATATTTGGGTACAATTCTGCAGCTGGTTTTGGTCATTAAAAATGAAATGGAAATCCTTTTTCTTCAGCCACTAGTCATCCCAATGAAGATTAATTAAATATATGGTAGCATTTGAAAGCTGTTGTGATCACACAATAGTCAGACTTCTCTCCATTAGCAAAGAAATATCTAGAGCATATGCTGGCTTGCGTATTCAAGGATTTCAGATTTCCAGACATATTTCTAATTGTGTATAAACTGAGGGGTTTTTTGTTCTTTCTAAATCTGACATTGCTCTTCATTAAGGGCTGGGATTTGGAAAAAAAAAAAAAGGCAGAAAATCCCATGGGATTGAAAACAACAGATGTCGTCTGTTTTAAGCTTCCTTTACTCCAAATTGATGAATTCAGTGCTTTTTAAGATTTTCCTGCCTCTCTTTTCAGAGGCCTGTGATTTGCTTTTTAAATGGATTTTCAAGAGACTGACTCTGACTGGAACGTATGAGAAAATAGATTTTCAACTTAAAACGTACCTTTTTTCAGGGAAGTTACTAGAAAAGTACTAAAAATATGTCAGAACCAGTATCAGGGCAATATTATTGCATATCCATACTGTGAGCAATACTTATTACTGTCCCAGCAGATGGGAGGCACATGCTCCTTAATTCCCATCCCAATGCCTTAGTGTTTCCCGCTCCTCTGTTTCAAAACGGCTGAACTGTCATGCTTTAAATGCAGCATCCTGCCCCACAACCAGCCCAAAGGGATTTTCAAGCTTTCCTTAGAAACAAAATTTAGCTTTTCTGCACCTTCTCACCCGCCCCCTATCACTGCAGATATAGCCAAAAGAGTCCTTTGCCCTTAGGAGGTAAAACTCATTCCTTCTTCAGATGAGTGACCGCACCCTTCGAAAAGATGCTATGATCATGATGTCAGTGATTCCAAAAAGGACTGAGTGGAAAAATAACTGTGTAATACTGTGGGAAAAAAAAACAAAAACAAACTGAGTGATTTGATCCTCAGGGATATGTCAGGGAAATAATAATTAGAGATGGATATTTGGGACAGCTTTGACAACCTTTTTGAAAACACTGAGAGGTTTCAAAAAACAGCCACAGGAATTGTGTAAGTATTGAATAAAGTAATGGCAGCAGTAATTTCAGCTATCTAAAAAAGAAGTTTGAGAAACAGTTTTATTAGACTGTGATGGTATCTTACAGGGAAGATCTCTTCATTCCAGTAAGACAGCACAAAAGAATGTCTGGAATGTGAGGAAAAGTTAAGCGTATGGTTTTCATACAAGGGAAGTTAACTCCAGATCAAACTACCAAGGATGTGGTAGATTCTGCCTCTTTTTTTTTTTTTCAATTTGGTCTCCAAGGCAAGATAGGATGAGCTTCAGTAAAGGATGCTGATGTTAAACAACCAAATTTTGGTCTCAACACAAGCCATGAGAGTGACAGGAGGCCAGGCCAAATGAACTAATGGGTTTAAGCTTTACAAGGTTAAATCATTCTATTAATTGTCAGAAACTCTTTGTTTACAGTGATTATAGCTGTGGTCATTAATAAAAATAATTGGAAATGACTACCCCTTTGATTTAATCAGATTTGCATTGGTGGAAGTTCATTGAATTGCAAATGGAAGAAATATTAAACCTCGTCTCTTCACAGACGGTAAGATTTTAACAATGCCTTCATAAAGCCTCAATTCATATTTTATGCTGTGACTTCCTCTTGGATCCTATTTTTTTACAACACCAATTGCACTATAGAAACAACAGAAGATAAGGCCTAATACATTTTTGTTGATTGCCAAGCTTGAATGGATGCAAAAATCAGTCCTTGGGGAGTTAGTATGCCATTCATACTAGAAATAACAGTCTGTTTTCAGGATAGAAGAGAAAAAAAAAAAGCAGATTTTCTGGTCATCACTAAGGCCCTCTCTGCTTCATATTCTGTCAAGCTTTGAATAGAATGATAGTGTAGTTTGGGTTGGAAGGGACCTTTAAAGGTGATGTAGTCCAATGCCCCTGCAATGAGCAGGGACATCTTCAACTAGATCAGGTTGCTCAGAGCCCTGTCCAGCCTGACCTTGAATGTTTCTGGGATGGGCCATCTACCATCTCTCTAGGCAACCTGTTCCCATCATAAAAAAAATTTCTTCTTTATATCTAGTCTAAATTGACCCGCTTTTAATTTAAAACTATCACCCTATCATCCTACTGCAGCAGACCCTCTTGTTCCTCCTGAGACTCATGAACACTGCCATTATTTCTCACATTATTCTGCTTGCTCTGGGGTTGAGTAGCTGGGAAGGTATGTACCTATGCTATTTGTCACACGCAGGAGATGCAGAAGTTCAGTTTAATTCTGAGCAGGATCAAAAGTGTTTTTTCTAAATTTTCCTCCAAACTGAAATTCAAATGTATTCACCTTTCAGTAATACCAGGAGAAAAGTGTTTGGCTTCAGCCTTTGTCAATGCCTCTTGATTTCCCATCTGAAGGACAAGGATGCAATGACACATTTTTTAATATGAAATCCAGAGCCAAGTCATTGACCACAGCAACACCCTGAGTAGGCAGCACCCATCATGAACACCAGGCTTGACAGTTTTGAGGTGCTTTGAGGTAACCTGTCTCAAGTCCATGGACTCAGAAGACCCATGTATAAACAGAAGTGCCCTGAGCAAGTCTTTGCTGTGATTTCCAGGCTTCTCACTTGGACACAGGGAATCTGTACCAGCACAGGGGACCCTGAAAGTTCTGGCTCCCCTCCCAGCCCGTCAGCTGAGCTATTGAAGGACACTTTGGTTCACCAGATGTTTGTCAAATTTGGCATACTTTTACTAAATGTTTCAAACCCGTCATGACACCATAAAAGGCCTGAAAAGTTTAAGTTTGAGTGATCGATTCTAGTGGGAGGTGTCCCTGTCCACGGCACGGGGGTTGGAACTTGAAGATCTTTAAGGTTCCTTCCAACTCTAACCATTCTATGATTAAAAGACCAGTATGCCCAGTAACACTTGCCAGGGGTGGGCATTGGACTGAGCTGCTGGGGCTGAGATGTTGAGTAGCAAGCATAGGGGGAAAAGATTTCAAACTTGTGTTGAGTGTGTCAGGAAGGTGTGTTACTCAGGAAGGAGAAGTACAGATCCAGAGACATTGTGGAATAGTACTGGCAATGGAACAGCAGCAGCTGAAGGGTCAGGACACAGAGGTGCACAAAACTACCTGGTGTATCTGCTGATAAGGGACTTCGGCTAATTTTCAATAATGACTAAAGTAACCCTCAAATACATGGCAGTTCAGCCATACTCAAAAGTGTCTATTAAAAGAGGGGTACCAGGAAAACTGAGATTTGGAAAATTTCAAAAACATTGAAGTTCAATACTTGCTAACACATTCACTCCTGATGTCTTTTCAGAAAGAATATATAAACTTTGATGCATTCATTCTTTTGAACCTTTTCTTCTCATGTATAAAATCTATTGTCATAGCTATACAAAGTTATTGACTGCTCTGGCCTGTAAATTGCAGACCTGCTGCAAGCTCTGAAAGTCTCACCAGCTCCCAAGCCAACTTTGTCGAAACTAATTTTGTCTGAGAATCCATATGGATAAGGCATGTACTGTAAATTTCTCTTCATTTAGCTTTATGATAAGTATGCAGAGATTTCCTAAACAGTTCGGAGGAAGTGTAGCTGCAAAGAAATAGAACAAAACCCATGTCTATCGGCTTTAACATGCTCATCTGGAGAAGTCAGCTACTGTGAGGAGAGACATAAAGATAAGACATTTTCAAGAAGCAGCAACAAGCTGTATCCTTCCAGTATGTTCCTGGGAAAACCCTGATGAGTGCAAAGAGAACAACTGTGAAACGCTAAACGTGCTGCTAATGGGCGAAGCCCTGCGTTCTGGGGAGGGAAGAGCATTCAGCAATAATTGAATCATCCAGGCTGTGCTCAGTGGATACCCTAAGGTGATTGTGTTCAGAATAGAAGCTTTCAGAATGTCATTTAGTAAATGAAAACAGAGTTGGATACCAGTAATAAACCAGTGCCCTCAAGCTACTCATTTTTTATAGCAACTTAATTGAAACATACAAATCACTGAATGCCAGATGCTCAGGAAAGGGGGCAGCACTGAGACCAGAACCACAGACACTGAAATCAAGCAACAACCCAGGATTTTGTTTCCAGTGAAGAACAGTTTAAGATTGGATGTTCTTTCTCTGGTGATAAATAGGAGCCTTTCATATTCTGAGTGCTGAATTGTATTTCCAGGATGGGTATAGAGCTGGGTACCAGGTTGTTTTCAGGTTTCCAACTGCTGATGAGCTCAGTAAAGTGAAACCAAGAGCAAAATTTAGTTTTCTCCTTCTTATTGTAGCAAGAAAGCTGTTTCAAACTGCATTAGGTCCTTAATCACATGATTTCTATTAGCTAATTTGCAAGAAGCAGGACTCTATTGTCTTTAAAAAGCAAGTACACCTTTAACTCAAACTATGGTCATTTAAATGACATATAAGTACTACATTTTGGTTTCCTGCCTTTTTAGATACATTTAGTACCTTTTATTATCAAACTCAAAGAAAGCTTCAGCACGACTTATTCAAAGTTTTTCAAATTAGTAGTACTTCTTGAAGAGAGATATCCCTAACACCGGTGCTCTATTAAACTGTGTACCACAAGAACTAAATTGGGTTTGGAAATGTAGAATTGTAAATTTCCACAGCTGCTGCTTAAGAAGAAAAAGCAACTCTTTGGATGTAATAAATCATCAGTGAGAGTAGAATACAAAGGAAGCCTCTCTCTTCTTGAGAGCAAAGGACACTCCCTTCTTCTCTAATAACGTACTGCAAGATGGAAAACCCAGCCTGTCACTTTATACGCTAACAGTTCAGCGGAGTTGTTGGGAAAGATTTGGGCCTGAGTCTCAACATGAGTTTGGGAACTGGCACTATTTGCTCAAACCTGAATTGAATCATCCTGGGAGGGGCAAAGGCAGCAGAGAACATCCTTGGCCTCCAAAGGCAAAGAACCACCTCCAGCCTGCCTGTGCAGCCCTTCCTATCAAGCGTTGCTTCATTCAGGAATTTTGGCTGCAAGATTTCTACAAAGCCTGAGTCTCCAACCACCGTCCCACACACTTGTCCTGCCTGTTCGCAGCCTTTTCTTCCATTACTGAAGACTGAGCATATCCCATGACCACAGCTACCAGAGAATTTTGCAGCCATACAAGAGAACTTCATCATTTTGTGCAGAAGATTAGTTAGTATTAGTTACTTTGAAGATAATTGCTCAACAATAAATTCAGTTCTTAACCCTCATTTGCATTTCCTAGAAGTTCTGTCAAACTAGTGCCTTTGGGGCTGACGCTTTCTGGACTTAATCTCAACCCAGAGGTGATTTTCATGCACGTAAATGTAAATTCAAACAGCTTACCTGTTCTCAAATCAGACACATATATGAGACATATTTTCCCTGGGAGCCACATCCAAAAAGCTCTGTAATTGCTCAAGATTAGAAAAATATTTCACACATCTTACTGAGCTCTAAGGAATAGGCCAAGTAAGAAGTAAATTTGGTTTCAGAGACTTGAAAAATGAAAGGAGAAATATAATTAATGTAGAACAGCATTGAGAGGCATGATTTTCTCACCAGGGTCAGTGTGAGAAACTCCAGCAACACAGAGTACCCGGAGCAAGTAACGGGTAGCAAGTAGCAAGTAAAGTCTGAGAAACTCAGCTTGGTCCCCAGCCTCTCTGCCACAGTTGTGACCAACTCTGTTCTGCTCAGGACCCCCTAAGTACTTTTATCTGCCTCAGCATGTGGGTGGCCTGAGCAGTGTCTGGATCTTGGGAACATCAAGCCACCACCAACGTGGGCACCCACCTGCTGAGTCACTGCATTGTGTTAGACAATATTGATTACCTAAGTTTTCAAAAATTCAGATCCCATCCTGATATGCATGGAAAGAGTTAAAGAGTTACCCTCTTTACTTTCCCTTAAAGGTGGGAGCTGGGGTTAAAGATCTGTTTTTATTCATTGCACATCAAAGCTCTAACTGTGTGGTGTGCTATCATTTGTTCACACTCGGGAGATCGAGCCTTAACTTAATTATGGCAACTGGTGTGGGGAAATTAATGATCACTGAACACTGTAAAACAGAAATCAATACTTTTGTGTCTTTCCCAAATGGTCTATTGATAGTCAGATATTCATGGTTATATTCTTCTTATCCTGTGAATGTTAATAAGGTAGCAAAGACTGGCTATCTATCTATCTATCTATCTATCTATCTATCTATCTATCTATCTATCTATCTATATCTATATCTATCTATCAAATCCTTGGAAACAAGGCTATTGCTAATGCAGGTGCTCAGCACTAACATGTTACAACTAGCAACCCACTGATTTGTGGGATGCTAACTATTAGCTCTGGTATAATACAATCCTGTATTTTCTGTTCTGTTACTTGTTTACTTTTGTCACCATTTATTAAAATACTGTCCTGCTATAATTAAAAAAGACAGGACAACAATAACCTTTAGTACCTTCTTGTTGTGGTAGGCAAGATGCTTAAACAAGAGCTCAGACACTTGACAGACGAATACAAATAGGGCTAAATTCACTCTGATGAGCTGTGTGATGGCTTCTTCCCCGGGTGAGGCACAGCAGAGAGGCGGGTCATTAGAAATTACCCCGCAATGGGATGACTGGCATGTACAGCCTCTGCAATCCTATCAAGCTGTTGCCACCAAATGAAAGAACCTGCTCATTGCAGGCATAGGGAAGAGCTGTCATATGAACCTGACGTGTTTAGACACGGTGTATCCCTGAAAAACCGCGTTTGGCTAAATATACCCTGTACCTCACCCAGCTGGACTCTGTTCTGATTCAGCCTCAGTGGTCATACTGATCTTACATGAATTTCTGGGCATAAAACTATTACAAAATGGACTTAATGCTGGAAGCCTGTATTGCTATATCCATTCCACTATGTTGTATCATTACTTAATAAATCAGAACATATAGAGGTAACAAATGGGTAGGCAGCCCAAAGGCTTTAAAGTGCACATTGTGATGCCACCTAGTGCACAGGCCGCTCAGGTCTGGACACTGGAAGCTGGCGGGGAAAGAAGTCTCAGCTTGCTTCAGCCTCTGCCCAGAGATATCACATGCTCCATGTACAGGGTATTTGCTATGGTAGCCACATCCCGTATGAAAGCACACGGGATGTAACTTCTGAATTTTTTCAGCAACAGGATGGTTTTCAGATGCCCAATGGTGCACCCACGGTGACCTGCACAGGTGTGATTATCAGTTCAGGACTAGGCACTCCCAGTCAGCCCTGGGAATGGACTTTCAATAAGGCCATGAAGATGATCCTGTGGCATTACAATAACATAATAAAGCAACAACATTGTTATGACTAAGGTCCATTGGTATTTATTACCTAAAAATATTTTTGTCCCTACTATAGGGCAAAGTGGAGACAAATGTTATGTGATAGTCTCATTTGACCATTTAATGCAATTATATACCGCTTCTTAACATGAGAAACCTAATTTTCCCAGCAGAAAATGATTGAAATATTTTAATGGCTGAGTGGGGAAGAAACACTGTACATGTACACATCATAAGCCATATGTACATACCATGTGCCTCTGGTCTTGGTGTGTTTTCAACTGCCAATAGCGATATCTTTCTTAGCATGTGCTCCTCCCGTCTGTTGTAACCAACTGCTGTCCCTAAGCCTACACTCAGCTTCGATACTACAATGACTCACGCAGTTGCTCAACACAACCTCCTTTGTTTGGGTGGAACTACATGCGGCGCATAAAGATAAGGGCTAGAGCCACCACTGTTACTGCTTTTTGAGGCAGTAAATTTATTTTGTCAAATGTCTGTTGAAAACCTGGAGCAATGGGGCTGCAGCTGTGGCTGCACAGCAAACAGCGCTTTACCCTGAGCTGACAGGGGCTGAATTAAGAGCCATAGTCACTGTGACCAGATTTGAACTCCCCCAGCTAATGCCAGAGCTCCTGCACAGATATGACACGATGTAATGGTGACATATGTAAATAAGGTGACAAATGTAAATAAGGGCATTGCAAAAGAAGTCCGTGAACTGGTAAGTCAGATGTCCATGTCCATTAGCTGCAGGTGTCTAAGCAGATCCCACTGCCATGGTTCTGGTTCCTTTAACTGAGGTAGGCTCTTGAACAAATACCAATGCTGTTTCAGGCCTTGTTTCAGGCTTTCTCTCATGCTGCCTTTGAAAACTAGGGGAAGGTTCCCATTTACAAGATGAAATTCTCTTCTACCAAGCCAATTTATATATATATATATAAAAAATATATATATAAGCCGATTTTTAATCGAAAACTTGTAGAAAATTATAAGAAAGAGATCTAATCCACAAAGACTTCTTCTAAGAATGTGTTTGTGCAATGTATATTTAGAATGATTTCCTAAGGAACTGCTTTGCATCTTGGTCTCTCTGTCTGTGTCAGGCTCCTCACCACCTCCCCCAATAACTTTTGAACGAATTGGCTGATTTGAAAGAGAGACAGATGGCTCAAAGCTATTAAACTCTTACAAGTTTTGTGAAAATAAGCAGCAGGGTAATGGAAAGAGAGCCTCTTAGTGGCTCACTAAAGAAAAGGCTGCAGCACAAATTCGATCCTTATTAAGCCAAAGACAATCCGTACAAAGCTCAACCCCGCCGTGCAAACTCACCACAAAGAAGCCTTCACTGGATCTGGCATTCGTAAACTTGTTATCTACTGCTAAGCAAACATCATCATGTTTACTGTAGAAATAGCAAGTTAAATTTTTAGTAAGGACACTGCTGAGGCAGTTAATATGCAACGCAATGATATTCATTAATAAAGATGCCCTAAGCCACGAGCCTTGCCGTGCTTACACGCTGCCTAACTTTGACATTGCATCTGAGAAAAGTATTATCGCAGCATTTAGGGCTCAGATTAAGATATTTGACATTGGCAAGTACATCTAACCCCGCTCAGGAGGCTTGGCGTTAAACAAACAGCACTCGGCGGTCGTCGAACAAGGCCTTGAACACTCCCCTCACAATACACACATTGTCCTACAAAAAGCCTAGGTGGGGAAAGTCTGCACTTGAATCTGACAAGAAGCTTTGATCAGACAAATTAGGCCAGGCTTTTATGCGGAGTTCCTGGCTCTACAGAGGGTGTGTTTGATGGCAGCATCCCTGCTGGAGACTTCACTTCCATTATCACTCACCGCTTGATGCTCAGCTTACAAAGGACACTGTACTTCCCAATTTTCTTGCCTATTCTGCACCACTTAATTGCTATGAGAACACTTGAAATGTTGGCATTTTAATGCTTACTTACTTTTTAATCAAATGTTATGACCCAGAACTACCCCAGTCTCTGAAAGTTTAGTTAAGAAAGAAGAAGCACGAACCTGTATCTAGATTTTTTTCTCATTTTAGTCTCACATAGGGACACAACAAGCAGTGTCAAAATAAACAACTGCAACATCACACAGCACTGTGCTCCCCGCTATAGTGGTACAGAGCAGCTACAGTGATGAAAATTGCACTTTCTGGGTGCATTCAAAGACACTGAGAACACTGGCCCCTAACAGGCTTTGTAGGCACCATCACCTAGTCTTCAGTCAGCCAAATGTGCACTCTACCAACCAAACCGTTGATGCGATTTTCTTCCTGCGGTTGCTGTCATCCCAGATGTGGTTTCAATACACAACAGCAGCCAGGTAAGTGCAAGCACTGACACCAAAAAAGTAATTATTCTCTTCAGAGCAAAAGGACATTCCTTCTCCTCAAGCAGGTTAAATGCCAGACCTCCTGGTCATGTTGGCACCATGCACATTGCCAGCAGATCCCCTCCTACCTGCTTTTGGGGCCACCTTATATCTATTGACGTGCTCCTCAAGGCAAACATATAATGCTACCACCAGCCCAACTCAACTAAAATAACCCTTCTTGAGGCAAATACTATCTCACATCCCTGCCATGTTCATCATCCCTGGGTTCTCTCTCAAATCCCCGCAGGGACACTGCTTATTGACTTCTAGCACTAAGACAGCCTCTCATTAAAGCCACTATTTAAACCTGTCACAGTTTAGTGATGGCACCTAACTTCTGGGGTGATGTTCAAAACCCACATCTGTATGGTTGCCTCTAGCTAACCCCAAGAGCCTTATGCAAAGCTACTCGATGCATTCCTGGTTGTCTTAATCGCCGTGACCGTGTAATCCCCTTGCTGGTGTACTCCCTCCGTGCCAGACATTCCTGTCTGCATGCAGCTGTGCCACAGGGATTGCAACAGGCAGCAGCTGCCACCCCGGCGGTCCCGCCAGTATTCAGTGCTCGTGATCTCACCATTCCTCTCCCAGGTCACAGGCTGTTTTGTAATACCCCACAGATATCTCCTACAGCATGTATCTACACCATGCTGCAAGGATGGCACAGCCCACTGCAGAACAATCCATCGCTGTGCGCCAGCTCCACACCTGGCCATAGCTACAAGGGTCAATAAGGAGGACAGCGTACATCCAAAGGCCTTTCAATTATTGCATCACCCAAAATCTCAAGAGGGACAGCCACAGTGCCCCACAATAAACTGCCACACAATTAATTGAGGGGTCAAGCTGACAAGGTGCTAAGAGCCCCCTGTGAAACACCTCCCAAAGGGCTGTCCTTGGGTGTCCACAGGGCAGAACAGGATCTCCTGCATGGATTTGAGCTGGGACATTCACAGGTGGACCTGGAAATAAACCTTGTGGGAGACAGGAAGGAACATATGACTGATGGATGCCTTGTTGCTGGAGTGCTTCCAAAATTCTCATGTGCAAAGTCAACAGTAGAGAGTATTTTCCGCTGGTGTGTTTTATCTTCTCTGTGATGCATGGAAGAGTTATTCAGAACACGTTGAGAATATATGCTGTGTTTGTATAGCTGAATCATGGCTTACTGCAAGCATCTGAGAACACGTACGGGGTAGACTAGGATCCTTAATTCAGTCCACCTTCTATGAGTTTTAAATTCTCATTCATTATTAGCGCCTGAATATCTAACATTATGGGAAGATGCACTCAAAAGGAAGACATGAGAGCATGTGGTTCACAAGCAGCCATACTCTACAGGTATGATCCCTTCTTGTACTGCTTCAGAGCAAGGGCATGTGAACAAGCTACGGAGAAGAAACGACACTACAGCAAAAAGACCTGAGAACACCTTGAATGAAGTAAAACACCCCAAACCTAGCGAACGAGAACATTCTCCTGAAGCCTGTCTGGTAGTGTCCCTGTAGGGTCAGGCTGTTGCTCAGAACAGCACATGGCCACCCAAAGAGACTTCCAGAGGCTCATCCTGGGTTCTCCTCTGTCAGGGAAGCTCTGCCAGCACGGCCTTCCACCCAGTCCTGCTTTCCAAGCTGCTGGGAAATTTGTACTACAGCCTCCCCAAATGACACCAACTTGGGAATGTGTTATTTTTGCTCATGAGTGTGTCTCCTGACAAGTGTTCATTTCTCTGATTTGTTACTGTGCAGAAAAGTACATTCCCAAATATAAAACTGCGTATTTTTAGCTACAGTGGATATATAATTATTTTTTTTTTAAATTATCAGCTTATGGGCATATTTCCATTTCATTTTGTTTACAGAGGAGGCAGGAGGAGAAGAAAAAAGGGTGAAGGGGACAACTACACAAGCAAACTCTGTGCAACCAAATCAAAATATGCATAAACACTGAAATAAAATGTACGTAAACTAAAAATAAATACAAAGATTTTGTTTTAACAGCTTCTTTTTACTGATCAGTGATCTTATGCACACTAGAGTTCTGTCAAACATGTAAAAGCACATTGTTAGCATACTTTGTAAGGAGATTTGGAAGAGGTAGCATGTGTATACTGTGATAAGGAAGGGGAAAATACCAAAATGAAAATGACAGTTACAGAAAGTTATCTCTGTAGGCAGATGCAAAATATAGGGCCAAAATCTGTGTTGTTATTTCTTGTGGTAGAGAGTGATAAGGCAAGAAAGTAAAGCAAATAGAGGAGAAAAATCGGACCAGCAGAAAGATAAGCAATTAAATCAAGAGCTTAGACCTGTTTTGAATCTCTGCATTTCCCAAGCATGCTGAAGAGCACTATGATATTACTGGCATGCTGCAACCTCCTACCTGCTGATTCACATGAGCTCCCAATATTTCCCTTTATGAATAATGCCAAGAGAATCTGGCTTTCCTTGCCTAAGCGCTGTGTGCTTTGCTTGCGGTGCTCCCTCCTGAAATGTCAACTTTACATTTCCAATATCCATGAAGAAATTCTTAATAAAAAGATATGATCTGCATTTCAGAATGAGACCTTTAAATCCTTTAGCCCTGCCAGTTTCTAGGGAACTTTTGTTAAGAACGAGAGACTCTGTTTAATAACACCACTTTCCAATAATAATCAAGAGAGTTGCAAACAACAGTGTACCGCAAATAATAAAGACAGCACAATCCAGGCAAACAATTTTATTCTGGATGCTTGTACACAAATGTGGAACTAAAATTTTAATATTTGTTCTGTGCATAATCCCGCTATGTTTTAATTAGATTTCCAATGAAGATACTTTGAAATGCCTAGTTAAAATAATTCTGCTGAGTTATGAAATAAGGACACATTAGAAATATGCAACAAATCCAATACATGGAGTTGCTTTTTTGCCTCTGTCTACGTTGCTTGTGTAGCTACAGTCTTACTTTGATTTTAATTCAGTAATGCTGCTTATTGACATGAAAAGAAGCAGTCTCGTCCCTCACTACATATTCTTACCAGTTCTCTTGTAATAAAAACATACAAGCACCATCATTTATTTTCTGTTGAGTAAACAACCTGATGCAAGTTATCCTGCTGTTGCGCTTTTACCAGGCTCAATCCAAGGGAGGGAAGAAGTGGCCAAGGGCAAAAGCACCTGTTTTTGGCAAGAATGTGCATTTCGTCTGGATTGCGTGTCCAATGATGCTGTCCAGTGTGCACTGACCTGTTCCCTTCTCCAGACCAGCACCCAGGCAGCAGCCAGTGCTGTAGAAACAAACCCCAGCTCACTCTAACCTCACTCACTCTGAGACTGAAACCCATTACTGATATTGCCATCAGTACAAGCAGCTTTGTTTTGGTGTTTAATGGAGGTAATTTTGGCTATAGTTTCAGCTTAGTTGTAAGATAGACATGTTACGTGCTGTTGTTTTTAAAAAAAGGATGCTCCATGCCAGCTGCATGTCCTGACTGGTACCATCTTACTGATGTCCAAAGATTTTATGCACCTGATGTCTGCCACATTTGTTACCTTGCTACTGCCATACCAGTATCTTCATCAGTTCCTTTGGAAAGAGCTGTAAGTGCAATGCCCCATGAAATAAATGCTATTATTTTAGTGCTGGTGTATCTTTTGTACGTTCTTTTGTTCTGGAAAAGCAGTGTGAACACAGCATTGGGGAATCTGGAACTGTAACTCTGGCTTTGCTGCTATGTTATCATCTATCCTCCGTCAAAATGTCTCAGCTTCGCTGTGTCCTTCTTCTGATCTTCAAATTGCAGTTAACAGCTACAGAGCCCGTGTTCCAGAGTTGCTACCAGCGTTTTCAAAGGGGGTGCTGAACACCTCAGTTCTGTTTATCTCAAGGCTTTTGAGTGGTCTGGGGAGGAGGATCAGGGAGGTTCAAATACCACATCTTTAAAGTCACGCTTTACTTTGAAAACACACAGCACCACTTATAATAAATGGTAAGCTTAATTATTTCTGTTAGCCAGTGGGAACTGCTTCTGGTTTTGATGTGGTACAAAACATTCCATTGGAGAAGAGACTCTAGTGAGGTTTTCTAGGTTTTCTAGATGCAGAATCACAGTGGACTCCTTATAATCTGAAGTACTTCAGGCTTTTTCAGGTCAAAATCCTTTAAACTGATACTTCAGAGCTTCTCTTTTTTTTAATGAATGACTTGCTACTAAAGCCATCAACAGTGAAAACCAGTTAAACTGTTTATCTGGCTAAGCTAATTCCTGCAGACAACAATTGTGATCACAAAAAGAAATCTGTGATAGTCTTTTAAATGTTTGCTAGAAAGAATTAGTATTTATTTTATATGGATGTGTTATCTGGGTTGTTTTTTTTCCTCCACTGATAGGAATTAGGGCAGAGGATATAAAAAAAACAGTCGGTAACAATAACTACATGCCTAGTGTTAGCTCCCAACTCTTGTTTTTACAGGAAGAAAAAACCATGCAGCTTCGTTTTCTTGTGTGTACATCCTGCAGTAGACCTGCATGTACTTGCCCTCATTTACCTGAGTCATATTTGTAATCCTGGATGGGGAAAGGCAGTTTAAATACTGCCACTGGCAAGAGCAAGACTCAAAAGTCAGGCTGAAAAACAACTTCTGATTCAGCAGCCCTGGGTATTTCTGGTGGACTCCTTTATCTCCTGCAGTAATGACAGCAGTGACCCAGCTTGTGTGTCTCCTTACCCCTCCTTTGCCTTATATTTAATCTCAGTTGTGGCTTCTTCAGCTGTTCTGCTGGCAAGGCCCCACCTCATGCTGTACATGGGAAATAAAGATACTGGGAAGGGTGGAACAGACCTGCCGCTCCCCTGTTATCTCACCCTGTATCTCTCCTTTGCCCCGGATTTTCTTAAACTAATCTGCACCTCCTGAGGCTGGTATCGAACAATTTAATTCAAATTACATCAGCTCATTGGACTTGACTGAATACACATCAACAGCTTTCCAGGACAAATCACAACTAAACAAGGCCTCAGAGTGAATTCATTTTTCTCTGCTTTCTCATATTTTCCTATGTAAAGACCGCAGAGGAAAACTGAAGGTTAGTTTCATACACTTAATTACAGATACAATACGCAGTGTCTTGCAGAATGGAGAGGTTTACAGGGATTGACTTTGCAGCATAGTGCTTATGGCACAGGTCAGTGTAGCTGGAAGTCCTGGTTCAATTATCTGTGCTGACGTATAGTTATTAATTTATATAACACTGAAGAGGACAAGAGTCACAAGTGAGAAAGGTTGCTTATGCCATAGGAATGTGGGCAAGTTCTTGAGCTTGGATCATTCATAGACATAGCATTAAGTACACCATAACTAATGGGCTGTTCTCTGCTTGTTGTTAGGGAAGGAGACAGAACAAGTACACTTGCCTTTGACTTCGTCTCCTATAGCATCCTAATAGCCAAACCAGGTAAGTGAACAATAGATAATGTGGGTGACAAGTGGCTGGACCACTACTCTTGCAGTTTGTGATCAGCAGTAAAAAGTCCAACTGGTGGTTGGTTAGTAGTGGCATCCTTTGGGATTAATACTAGACTGATACCGTTTAATGTCTTCATTAATACCCCAGATGATGGAACAAAGTACACTCTTGGCAAGTTTGTGGATGATAACAAAGTATGGAGATGTAGTTGATGTGCTGGAGGGCTGCTCTTCAAAGTGACGTTGACAGGCTGGAGAAATTGGCTCATAAGAATCTCATACCATTCAACATTGGTAAATGTAAAGTCCTGCAGCTGGGATGGAATAACACTCTGCAACAAAGCAGGCCAGGGCTACCTGGATGGAGACAGTCCTTGCAAAAAAGAACTCCAGAGTCCTGTTGGAAAACAAATTGAATACAAGCAGGCACTGTGTCCTTTTGGCCAAGGAGGCCACCCTCATATTGGGCTAAGGTGTTAGGAGGATGTAGGCAGTGGATCAAGGTAGGTGATTGTTCCTTTCTAATCCACACTTGTGAGACTAGTCTGTTCAGTTTGGGGTTCCCCAGCACAATAAAGCAATGGGTATAGCAGAGCAAGCCCTGCAGAAGGTCATCAAGATGGGCCGAAGGACTTGACATGGGAGGAAAGAAGGGCAGAGCTGGGTTTGTTCAACCTTAAGAAGAAAAGACTAAAGCTAGGAGAGCTTATTGCTGGCTTCATCTACATAACAGGAAAGTGGGACAAGGCTTTTTAGAGGATTCATCTGTAGGATGAAAGGCAATGGAAACAAGTTGCAGCAATGTAAATCAAATTAGATATAAGAGAAAAAAAAATTCACAGTGAAAATGACAATGGTCAAATACTGGCACAAACTGCCCACAGAAATTGTGGAAGTTGTGGTGTGTCAGTCCCTGGAGCTACTCAGAACTAAACTTGACAAACCAACCTGATTTAGCTGTCCCTGCTCTGAGCAGGGGTTGGACTAGATGAACTCTCAGTGTCTCTCCCAACCTAAATTCTGTGATTCTGTAAAGACTTTGGTCTTGATGCCTGGGAGGTTCTTGTTCATTGAAGCTTTGGAGTTTCTAATAAGCTTCAGTGAAGTAGACTGTTATCAAACCAGCAGTCATGGTTTCTGAACAACAGACGACAACCAGGTGTGTTTCTTGCACTTTGTGATGCTGTGATGCTCCTGCACAGATTACTTGCCTGCAAACTAGTGTTATTTTGTTTCAGCACAGTGATTTACTTTGTTGGATTTCTTTGCTGGGTCCTGAACTCTGGGTCTCCGAGACAGGAAAGAAAAATGTCCCGTAGATAGCTGGTAGGAGGACAGTATGTACACCGCCTGTTTTCTAGGAGTGAATGTCACCTGAGTCCTACATAAAAATAGAATCTGAACTGTATTTCAGTACATTGTAATTTGATGAATGATAATAATAAAATGTATATCATAAAATGATACATATTGGATGAAAACCCAAGTCCAAAAGTAAATAATCTTTTTGGTAAAACACAACTATGTGAAGTCTCATGCAAGCTTTGAATCCATATTGAAGAACTACTTAAAATGTCAAGGCTCCAATCTGCTGAATGTAAAACTTCCCTCCAGGTTAAGATGCGGGTTGCCTGATACCTTTTGCACTTACTTTTCAGTGCAAAATTAAAGACATAATGGAGAATATAAGGTAACGGAAATAACAAATTTTCCAGTTTGGAGAGGATAAAGGCCATGGATATACTGAAAAAGAATCTACCATACCTATGTGTCTTTCTACAGGACACTAAAGCATAAATGTTGCATATATTTCTTGGTGTCTCAGATCCTGCAGAGTACATTATTGTCAAAACAACAAACTACTAAATTACACAATAAATGAGATTGCAGCATCTGATTTGACAACATCTACTGCCATTGAGATCTCCACTTCTGCTAAAANATCTACTGCCATTGAGATCTCCACTTCTGCTAAAAGAAGTATGATATGTAAAAAATAAAGATCTCTGTTTAAATCATCAAATTAATTTGTATCTTTTTCATTGTGATAAAGTTGTAGCAATCGTTACTTAAGGGCAGAAAGTAAAATTTTACATTTACACAAGTGCTAAAACCATCACAACAGGGAATTTGATTCTTTTAAAGCAATTGTTAAAAAAGCCCCACAGTTCAATATTTTAAATTCCTATTCCATGCTATTTTTGCCTCTTACATGAAACATTAATCGTGGTTTTGTGTAATTTTGTTACATCTTAAACAAAGACGCGAACCCAAATTCAGTACGAATTACATCAGTAGTTAAGTATCTAGCAAGAAATTATCATCACTATAAATCTATTTTACATTTTACAATGATTGTTTAAGACAGCTGAGCCTCATATGAGCTGAAAGAGTATGTCAGCATACAGCAGCTGCTGATAATAACCAGCATGTGTTGGCAAGAGCTTTTTGTTTTCTGAAGATAATTAAAACTTGCTATAGTTTTCCAGCTGCTACATAGTCAATAAGGAATACTTTTTAAAAACGGGTGGTGTAGTTTTGATTCATTTTAAATGGATTGTGGCCATCTCTACTGAACATTCACTGAAGACAATTATTCTAAGACTTCAGTTTTTTCATATTTTCTACAAAGCAAACTATATGGCAATAATATAGACCAGAAAATTGTTAACTGTCAGATTCAGTTGCTCAGGAGGAAGACAGCATTGTAGTAACAGAAATGTTTTGCTGAACATGAAAACATGCACATGCAACTACTTGTACCTTTACCTCAAAATTCTGAATAATTTTTAGGATTGAGCTTTTATTTT
>VZTM01005328.1:277129-308827 GCA_013400555.1 Jacana jacana | reverse complement strand
ATTGAAGAACTACTTAAAATGTCAAGGCTCCAATCTGCTGAATGTAAAACTTCCCTCCAGGTTAAGATGCGGGTTGCCTGATACCTTTTGCACTTACTTTTCAGTGCAAAATTAAAGACATAATGGAGAATATAAGGTAACGGAAATAACAAATTTTCCAGTTTGGAGAGGATAAAGGCCATGGATATACTGAAAAAGAATCTACCATACCTATGTGTCTTTCTACAGGACACTAAAGCATAAATGTTGCATATATTTCTTGGTGTCTCAGATCCTGCAGAGTATGTTATTGTCAAAAAAACAAACTACTGAATTACACAATAAATGAAATTGCAGCATCTGATTTGACATCTACTGCCATAGAGATCTCCACTTCTGCTAAAAGAAGTATGATATGTAAAAACTAAAGATCTCTGTTTAAATCATCAAATTAATTTGTATCTTTTTCATTGTGATAAAGTTGTAGCAATCGTTACTTAAGGGCAGAAAGTAAAATTTTACATTTACACAAGTGCTAAAACCATCACAACAGGGAATTTGATTCTTTTAAAGCAATTGTTAAAAAAGCCCCACAGTTCAATATTTTAAATTCCTATTCCATGCTATTTTTGCCTCTTACATGAAACATTAATCGTGGTTTTGTGTAATTTTGTTACATCTTAAACAAAGACGCGAACCCAAATTCAGTACGAATTACATCAGTAGTTAAGTATCTAGCAAGAAATTATCATCACTATAAATCTATTTTACATTTTACAATGATTGTTTAAGACAGCTGAGCCTCATATGAGCTGAAAGAGTATGTCAGCATACAGCAGCTGCTGATAATAACCAGCATGTGTTGGCAAGAGCTTTTTGTTTTCTGAAGATAATTAAAACTTGCTATAGTTTTCCAGCTGCTACATAGTCAATAAGGAATACTTTTTAAAAACGGGTGGTGTAGTTTTGATTCATTTTAAATGGATTGTGGCCATCTCTACTGAACATTCACTGAAGACAATTATTCTAAGACTTCAGTTTTTTCATATTTTCTACAAAGCAAACTATATGGCAATAATATAGACCAGAAAAATTGTTAACTGTCAGATTCAGTTGCTCAGGAGGAAGACAGCATTGTAGTAACAGAAATGTTTTGCTGAACATGAAAACATGCACATGCAACTACTTGTACCTTTACCTCAAAATTCTGAATAATTTTTAGGATTGAGCTTTTATTTTAAAAGCTACAGTTGCTCTTTATTGGGACCATTGTGTTTTGAAGAACTTTCTGCTCTCTGAAGCAGACATCATGGAAGCTATAAAAAGCCTTGCCAGTGTGGGGAGTAAATGGCTCTGTATGCCAGTGGTTTTATATTGGTCCTCGTTAAAGGCTTACAATGGCATATTTCCAGGATTTGTAGAGTTCAGTCTTCCTCTAGTTCTTATGTAACTTTACAGAACCACAGAATCATCATGGCTGGAAAGGACCTCTGAGATCACCCAGTCCAACCATACACACTCAAAAAACCCATACAATCTCAGCCACTAGAGCATGCCTTGAAGTGCCACATCTGTACATTTCTTAAGTACCTCCAGAAATGGTGACTTGGCCACCTCTCTGTTCCAGTGCCTGACCACTCTTTCAGTAAAGTAATTCTTCCTAATATCTAATCTCAACCTCCCCTGCTGCAACTTCAGACCATTTTCTCTGGTCCTGTCATTATTCACTTGGGAGAAGAGGCCAACACCCACTTCTCTGCAACCTCCTTTCAGGTAGTTGTAGAGGGCGATAATATCTCCCCTCAGCCTCCTCTTCTCCAAACTAAACAAGCCCAGTTCCCTCAGCCTCTCCTCATATGACTGGTTCATACATGGTGGCTAATCAAGACTATCTTTCTGCAATAAAATAACTGTAGGCCACATGCCCAACAAGAGTCCAACAGCAATGCAGCACTGTTCTTAAACAGTCTTTGTGGAAGTGGTCAAAACCACAAAAGTTTCTAGAACAATGCAACTAAATGCAACTAAAAAAAGGTCCGGGCCCATTTTTGAATAACACACGATTACTTTGTTAAAGTCAAGTAGGTAAGTGGTTTCTTGAACAATCTGTGCTCACTTAGTTATGAAAAAATAACTAGTTTGAATTAAAGCCTCTGATGTCAGGGCACAAGAAGTCCAAAATACAATTACTGTCAAGAAAGCAGGAAACATTCCGGAGCAATATATACTCTTTTTTTCATATCATATATTTTACAGGCTCTTGTTTGTAGAACCAGTCCAGATGAGGATGCCTTGAGTAACCCTGGCCTGTGGTCCTAATTTGAGCCACCTGCTCCAGTGGGAGGTGTCCCTGCCCATGGCAGGGGAGATGGAACTCAAGGATCTTTAAGGTCCCTCCCAACCTGAAACATTCTACAATTCTGTGATTCTAATTGGAGGCTATCAAAGAGCTAATGAAGAAAGGTTTTTGTAGACCAGCTCCCCCGGTGCCAGAAAAGTACAGACAGGAGTACTCTCAGAATAAGGGAAAGCAAGATGGTGAAACGATATTGCATGGGACAAAACTTTCGATTTCTACAGTATTTGAAATCTTAATTTCTATATAAATCAGTTAAATGACTACAGAAATTAAGTTGTTTCACATCCCTAAAAGCTGACAGGATACTCTGCAGAAAGATGAGGGTGGATTGCTGGTCTGGTACTGAGCAGTGCTCCCTGCCCCCTGGGCGGACAAGAAAATTCTGAGTCATAAAAACTTGTAGCAACAATGAACTGTTTAAATCTTTGTACTAATTGTGCCTGGTGCCCTCAGAATTCTAATTTTCGGACTTATAAAATTATATAGAATATCTATAAAAATATCTACACAAAGATAGATAGATAGATAGATAGACAGGCAGACAGATCACAGACTGACAAAACCAGGCAAACTCTGGCTGCTCAGCTTCTACACCATAGTCCACTCAGCCAACGTGATTTTACTCTGCTCTTATATGTGTCCACCTGATGTCTCATGTCCATGCACCTGAGCTCCATCCCCCGGCAAGTTTGGCTGCCAGCAGTGACAGAGCAACAGCGGTACTTCATGGGTGGGTTGTGGGACACAGGCTGGGCTCTAGGCCACCCACTGTGCGTCATGAGTAGTCCTTGGACTAGTGACTGGGAGGTGGCTAAGTACAACAGGGCTAACAGGAACATAAGTGATCCCTCCTCACAGCTCTCATTGCTATTGGCTTTCCGGGAGCACCTGAAGTGTAATGTGGTTTGAACTCTCAAACTAAAAAGATAAACAAAATAACAGAAAAGGTACTAGATTTCCCTCAATGAGAGTCCTGTTCTTTCACCCAGCTTCAAAACTCAGCTGTGAATGTCAGAAGCCAGATTACAGCCTTGAAATACGGATCATCTGCTTTGTCAGTCTTAAAATAGACTTTCAGAACCCAATATTAGAGAAAATATGTACTGCTGGGAAAAAAAATTAATTTTTTTTTTTTTTTTTTAGCAACTGCAATTGTTTCCTCTTAAACTTCAGAGGCCAAAATTAATGAACTGGTCTTAAGGCGAGAGGCCACTTGAAATAATAAGACTTTCAGCAAATAACACTGCCATTATGCGCCCGGGAGCTGAAATGCTTATTACGCAATTCAGCAGAAACTCAAAAGACACAAAGCGTTTGACATGACTGGCAGCAGCGCCCTCTAAAAATAGCTGCACATAAAAGAGAAGTAAAATGTCACCGGAAATTTTTTTCCTTCCTTCAGAAGCTGCTGGTGAACAGATCGCTCTTGGTCCGAACAGACAAAGCCTCGTGCCCCCTGTGCCAGCGCAAGGGCATCCCATCGCCTCCCGATGGCACTCGCGGCCCCTCGGCGAGGACATCAGGGCTGGGAGCTGCAGGGGAGGGGTGGCCTGAAGTAGCTCAGAGATGAACCACGGCCACCGCACTCCCATTAGGAAGCACCACACACACGGTGTCTGACCAACCATCGGCAGGACGAAGGCAGCTCTGGCTTTGGGCGTGAAGCGCTGCATGAAGATCCAATAATCCCAGGCATGAATCAGCACTGGTATTATTTGATCCAGGCTACATCACTCAGGCACTGGTACGGAACGTAGCTTTTGCTCCAATGGCTTGGGTTTTGGCAGGGGTGTCTGGTTTTAATGCAGAATCAGCAATTTGAGTGATGAAGTGGGTTTGGACAAAGTATTCTGAATACTTTGGAAGGGACTTTAAAACCAAATATAGTCCGATGTTTTTTGAATTTAAAAGAAAAGAAACTCCTTTTAACTCTACATAAGACCTAGGCAGATCGCCACGCTTTTAACGAAGTGAAGCTGACAGAATGGCGGGTTTAAAATGTCCTCAGAAATATATATAAATATAGCCATAAGAAAAAAAAAGAAAAAAATTAAAAGCCAAGGACTTACTGCTTCGCTGTCTGTGCCAAGCATTAGCTTTTGGGTTTTACATTATCCCCTTCAGATAAATGTTTGAAGGAAGAGAAAGCCATTATCTTTGAAGTTACAAAATGATTAGATATTCAGCTGCCGCCATCAGATGCAATTAAAGACACAAAACTTAGATTCATCCCACAGAACATTTGAGTTTGCCAAATACATTATGAAAAACCCACATTGCGCAGCTCTGAAAGTCTTGTCCTGTCCAGACTCCCACTCCCACACCAGCTGGAGACCAGGAAATACTAAAGGTTCTGCCTTTTCCTGAAGCCAGAAGGATGCAAAAGGACTGTGCCTTTCACACAAGTCCTACGCTCATGTGATCCCAGCGCTGACAGACACTCCCCTTCTCAAATAGAGTCATCTTACATCTTTGGTCCCTTTTCCAACCTCAGGTCCTTTGGAAGGATGCTTGATGCAGCTTGATGCTGCAGTAATTGGGATGAGCAATATGATCTAATTATTTTGAGCAATCTTTGCAGGTTCCGATTTTACAGAAATTTGGCATATTGATTTCAACAGAAGAACAGGGCTGTGCTTAGCTAATGTGAACTACCTGCTGCATAGTATGAAATGATGAAAAAAGACTTTAAGTGTTTGGCTTGTTAGCAGAATTTACTTCTGCATTTATGCAGGAATAGAAAGGCGGTTCACAATATGAAACATTTACTTTTGCATCTCCCGTTGCTCTTATTCATCAATCCAGACACACCCGCTCTGATTTAGAGAGGCGTTTTGCATGCATAGGATGCCTGTAGTAAGGAAGGAGGAAAGAGCTGTTAGAGAGTTAGAGAAAAAACATACAGGGTTCAGGACATGCCGGGGGGGGTTTGCAGAGGCGGCAGCTCCCTCATAGAGAAGTGCTGGAAAAGAGTAAAAGCTGTGCCAGCGTCCTCGCTTCCGGACACATTCGGCAGCAAGAGCTGCACTGCAGCCTATAAGGAAATGCCTTTCCTTAATGACAGGACGTCAGATTTTCCTGCAAATGTGGTTTCAAGAAGGAAGCTGAGAAATATCCCAGAAAGATGGCAGATTTTGGGGGTGGGGGATACTAATGGGTACATGTCTGTGACTAAAGAGTGTAAGAGCTAGAATTAAATGTAGAGGTTCCACTTTGAACTTACTGCTTTTTTTCTGTACTCCTACACCACTCAAGTGATGGAGAATTAGAAATAAACAGAGCCCAATCAATAAAGTAAACAAACCATGGAAGATACTAGTGACACATCCAGAGGGAAAATAGTCACATACCCTCTAGGCCATAGAACTAAATGAGACAACAACAAATATGTAGACAAATTTTGCTTCCAAATCCTGAAAACTTTGCTCACGCAAACAGACCTTCCTCCAACCACAATCGTATTAAAAGAGAGCACAGCTATTGCCAAAGGCCTGCAATATCTAGCTAATTAAAACAATACCAGTTGACACTATTAGGATTTATCCTTTTGCTCCTCTAGTACAGAGGAAGATTCATCTGAGTATGTTGCAGGGCAGAGTCCTTCTTTGGCAAAGGACTTTGAGTGGAAAGCAAAGCATCTGGTATGTTCCAGCACGGCAGCTTCCATGCTTGGCAGATGGTATTTACTTAAGACGTACTGTGCAGCCCGTATCTTAAACTAAGTTGTTTCTCCGAGGTCACCTAACTTGTCACAAGGACAGAAACTTTTGCTCATCCGCGGGTAAATGTTAGTCAAAACCCCACATAGTCTGAAGTGTTATGGAGTGAATTTCTTCTCCCAGCAGAACTAACCTCCTCAGACCTATAACAGATGAGAGATGAAAAGCCACAACGTGTTTTCAGGCTGAGTCACACACATTCTTTTCAGCTAAGCCATAATGCTCCCAAGTTCTCTGAATCATGCTGTCTGCTCTTAAATAGCTTCTAAATAGTCCAGCTCAAGGTGCTCAAGCCCTCCTCTCCCCCACTATATTATGGCGTGCAATTAGGGTTGTCATGGTTTGCTCTGGTAAGCTCAGCTGACCTGTTGAACTGAACCTGAGGGGAAACTCAACAGGTTTTTAAAGCAAAAGCACACACATGAAAATTTTACGAGGCATGAAGATGAGGGTTTACTGACTTGCCCACATCCAGATACCTATAAAATGAGTATGAATAAAAAATTACACAACTAGCATATGTTGGATCAAGCCCACAGGACATGCAATTCAGCATTTTACCCTCAAAAGCAGCTATTGCAAGGTGCAACAAACTCAACTAAAGACAACTGTTTAACAACCTAATAACCTAGTTACAAGGGACCTGTTTTCTCAGTCTCTTCCATTAGAGGCTTAGGGACTAGTCTAAATATAAGAAACAGTTCATAAGATTAAGCATATCTAAAAATCTGAGAGTATTGTATGATACAAAGAATATGAAAACAATGACTGTGGCAAAGATGCTCACAATGATTTCACTGTGCTTGCACTTGAACCAAAATGAATTAAAATCAAGTCCGTAAGGATCTAATGCCTAGAGATGAAAACACTATCTGGCTGGTACCTAAATCTGCAGATTTTTTTTAATTAACACTTATGGTGCTCAGGGCACAGATACAGCACTTTATTTTCAGGGATCTATATACACATACAGACATAAGAGTCTCCCAGTAACAAAAGTGCTATGTGCAGATTCTTTTCATTAAACTATTTTGTGAGTAATTTCTGTTTTACTTCTGTTACGCAGCATTTTATATACCCCAGTGACTTATCACTACTTCTTCTAAATTTAAACTAAAAAAAATATCCTTATTATCACGTGAATGATTCATTTATATAGCATATATCCTGCATTTTTTGGATCAAATATCTTTTACTGTTACTGGATCTAATCATACAATAAGGTTAATGTGAAAATTAAAATTCTCTTCAGTGATCAATACAGAAGATCTATAGCACAGCTGCAGCTGTTCATTTCACCACAAACAATTTCAAAACAAAAATGTCCCAAGTGAAGATTTCACCTTGGTTGAAATCCGGCTTTCAGTGAAATCGAGAGCAAAAGTCCCCTGACTTAAAAGAACAGCCAAAATTTCATTTCCTTCTTAGTGTCCAATCTGCATGTGTCAGCAGAAGTGTCACCAACACTCTGTACCACACAGGCCGTTTCTTGATACATACCACATACATATTTCTTGATAATTTCAGCTTTTGAACCTCTTTGCCAGGTAGTGGCTCCAGTGAAAGTTTCTCCCTTTCAAGCGTCCCATTAGTTAGCTGGACTGCAGTCTTTCACACAGTTATTTTTATATTTCTTCTTTATAAACACATCTCAGGGCACTTTGAGTTTATAAATACCCCTCAAGATGTTCACATTTTTTGTGTGAAAAGGTTCACATAAATACTTCAACCACTTCAGAGTACAAGATTAGAAAAAATTACTTTTAAATAAATTCTAAAATTCAATTGAAGAACTCTAGTTTCTCCAAGTTTAGGGCTAAGGACTTGAGGAAAGAGAGCGTGTAAGGAAGGAAATATGATGGTGAGGAAGCTTCCTGCGAGGTAGGGTGTCAGTTTGTAATGAATCTTCACATACTGTAAGAAACACACTTTTCACAGACTTAATCAAGACGTGGTATTGTTTAATGGAGTCAAAGATCCTTCTGGTGTAAGCACACCCCTGCCCTGCGCTTGTCTGACACAGGAGAGGGTGATGGACCATGTCCCAGCTGAGGTCTGCAAGGCAGCTCTGCAGCTGAGGATATTTCTCTTAGTGCCCTGGGGCACCCCAGTCCCAGACCTGTCTTCTCCTGCATGCCTGAACTGGAGACAGACACAGGGCCACCACAAATGGAGTCACCAGGGGTTGAATGGGAGCTACAAACCGCTACTGCCAGGAGTCACCCCACAAGCTCAAGAGGCAGTAGGTCACTAGTACTGGTCAAAGATGACATAAGTGGGGGTGTTTGCGCCACTGGCTGAATCTTACTGGTTAATCTTTTACTATCCTGGGTTCGGATAATGAGGTTTAAAGATGTGTAGGTAAAGTGGCTGGCATCCAGAATATGGGAAATGCTATGGTTTGTGCTGCCTGAACAACCATATTTTGGTCTCTTTCCATGTCTGACAAAACCACCGTCTTTAATTACATAAGCATATCCTGTTTCCCACCTCCAGGGATGGACAAGTACTGTGTACCTGTGTGTACACCCAGAATATGATCCAGACTTTTTTAATGCAGACTATGACTGCAACATTTTCACTTACATGACTTCCAAATTCTCCTTTTGAGTATGGGAACATATTACAGCTGTCTAATGCTGATAATCGGTTTGTTTTACATTAACAGTTGAAATTCAAAAGTAATATAAAAAGCACAATTTTTGCCAATTCACTTGCATCCCTCTGTAACACTTTTCATAAGCCATACTCATGCTTAGAAAAGAGAAGACTTAGACAAGTTGAACTAGCTCCAATGGGAAGACTGTGTACGGAAAAGCACATTTGTTTGTACCTCTAATGCTTGCTCCAACCAGACAAACAAAGGTGACACAGAGGTAACAGTATGCAAAAGAGATCAAAACTGAACTCGCAACATATAAGAGTATAAAGCATCTGCTGAGTGCTGAGGAGAGAGTTTGCCTTGAAAAGTTATAGTGTGCTTTGACATCGGTCCATCGAATGATTCTCTTCAACTTCTCTTGCCTGTGGGCATGAACTGAGACAAATCACAGAGCATTACTCACTCTGGGCAGGAATTCACTCACTGACGTTAGGAATTTGTCTTGTTTTCATTTATTTCTTCATATTATTTTCTTACTGAAAGTATAATCTAAGAAACAAATTCTACCCTAGATGAATGGGGACATTTCTTTCTGGTGATGCCAGGCTGTGCAGGGGCAGATGTGCCTTCCTTCACCTTGACTTACACTCTACCAGTACTGCACAGTCAACGATTTCAATTTACCATTTTCAGAGTATGACCTTAATTCTTCATTTCTTTTTACCTACAGCTACTTTTTATATTTTCTGTTCTCCACAGAATTTAACCATGCACTCTGAGAGAAATAACAACTTTGTGACTCATGTAATATAAATTCTTAAAAGTCACCACCTTATTTATTTAAAGAGAACATGAGTAATCATTTATGAATTCTCATACAGTAACTGCATACACAGTTTGAATAAATACCTCAGACCAAGCATGCTACACCCTGTTCCTGTATGCTGAGGCATGTGTCCCCTTCAGCATGGAAACTAACGGGCTTATGGGGGAAAGGGAATCATCAAAAGATCACATTTTGTAAATACCTATTTAATATCAGACAGATAATTACTACTCACATTCACAGGCCACCACATAATTCTGCCTGAAGGAGTCGGTGGTGTACATAAACCAAATATTTAGGACTTTCAAAGTATGATCTGATTAAAGTAACAGTCTAGTTCCTTTCATTTCCCTTGTGGTGGTTTTCTTTTTAGAAATGATTAAATAGCATAATTCCTCTAATGACTCATTTAGTTTATTTTTAACTAACACCAAAGGAAAATACAAAGGAAAGATTCTTCAGCAAATGTGTTTTTAAAGAAGGAAGAAAAGTTGTATTGCACAATATGGTAGAGTGTTTAGCATCGTTTGGAACAGTACATGCAGCTAATGACCAAAAAGGTAGAAGTACATGCAGTGCCTCACATTACACTGCATTAGTGAGCCAGGTTCTCTCCTGGAATGGAAGCTTTGAGTGCTCCATACGTTGCACATTTTATACATGGTGATTTTGTAAATAATTCCTTTCACTAAGAAACTTCAGTGTTCCCTGTTCTGTGTGCCTCCAGTTGGAAAAGCAGCACCTGAAAAATACCTGCACAAGAAGTAGAGCGCAGGTATTCAAACAGGCCCCAAGGCAGCTTAGCACTTAAACATGTGGCAGATCTGTTTTCAGCAAAGCTATTAGCCAAGCAGGATTCATCGTTCCAGTGATATTAAAATGCAGGCTGGATGTTTTTCTAAACACACGCTATAATTCAAACAAGGATTAGATAGGGAGGAGTTAAGACGAGAACTGGGTAGCAGCATTCACATGCACTGTCTTAATGGCCTTAACATGTATGATTCAAGGACGTGTGAATTCAAGGAGACTACGTAATGATTTACATGCTTACCCATTTGGTTGACTGAAAGCAAGTTTTGGGTCCCATCTTGCATCTCCTGATTTACTTTTCAATACATTCTTGATAAGCTGTTCAATGGCACCTTGTTAGTTGCAAATCCCAATTGCCAAAGGACTAAAACTCATTCACTTCTAAAGGGACAGGCTGATTCCTCCATCATATTACAGTGCTCTTCCAGTACCCTCTGGGACTGGGACTGGGATTGACTGCAGTACCCTCACATCATTTACAGAATCACAGAATCTTCATGGTTGGAAGGGACCTTTGAGATCATCGAGTCCAACCATACTCTGACCAAGGCAGGCACAGAGGGAGTCACGCTCACCCAGAGAACACTCCTGAAAGTCTTGTGAGGGTTTCATCCATTGGGGGTAAACTGGAGATTTCAGATTGCCTTATGCCAGCTAGGCTTAGTGTTTTTGGTACTACTAACACAGCTATTTTTAACAAAATTACTATTCTGTTGTGGGGCACTGTGGAAAAGATGTGCACCTTACCTATGATTTTCCACTAGATGTGTACATTCCTACATACGGACTCAAACATCAGCACCCATCTGCATGTCTAATTTCATTACTGCTATTGAACTGACAACTAACAGCGGACTCTGTCCTCGATTTTCCATCATTAAAAGAAGTGAAGAAATCAAAAACGTATTCTTAGAGGTCCAAAATACACAAATATTTAATGTACTAAACTGTAACATATATCACATCACCAAGGTGCAATACAAATGTCATTTCCCACAGCTCAGCCTGGGACAGGATGGAAAGCTGTGGTAGGGCAGCAGAGATCACCTACCACAGGCTTATGCTCCATGCTACAAGCTGCAGAAAAGTTACATCTCGGAAACTCTTTCCGGTCCCACCACGCAGCCTTTCAAAAGCCTCAGCACCACTGGGTGGCTTTGACAGCCCTGGCTGTCCCAGACAGCTCACACATTACAGGCCACAAGAGGGAACATTAAACAGGACCAGGACAGATAGAGGACTTGTGTTGATCCATCCCATCCACAGCTGCTGCTTGAAAATTCAGCTGGGTCTAGCAATGCACCCAAAACATTTCCAAATGAACCTGGAGAGAAATCAATTACCCTTTCTTTCCATTTAACCCAGGCTGTACTCTGAGTACACAGAATGACATAATATCCTTCCTGAAATCAGAGCTGCAGTGAGGACCAGTATCCTTCAAACACAACCAGTTCCCAAGACCGCCTTGCAAACAACTGCATTTTCCTCATTGCCACAGAAACTATCTTTTCCATCTTCTTTTAAAAGCTGCCCAAAGAATTATGTATTGTTTTCTTTATAAATGCAATAAAAGTTTCATCGCCATATCCCTGTACTTCTGCCAGATTTTGACAGCCACGGATATAAAGAATCTTACTGGAAAGCAGCACACAGAAATAGCCACTCCATTTAACTGCTGCTGGTCAGAAGCTCACACCAATTTCTGTGATACTTGCCATACAGGACAGTGTCGTGGCTCATTTTACCTCAAACCAGGACAGACAGTAAACACTGTTTGTTAACATGCCCTCACCTAGTTAGCAGAATCAAACATCTTTCTGCAAGCTGTCAAGAAAGTGACTGCTGTCTTCAGGGTTTTATTTTTCTTTCATGACAAACACACAACATACACTTTTTTTCTGCATGTAGGACCAAGTCCACTTTGGAAACTGGCATTCTTGGAAACAGGATGCTATGCAAAACTATGATCAGTAGAAAACTATACATTGATTTTCTTTTTAATCTGGGAAAATCTGTAGAGTTGGTTCTATTTATTTATCTTTGTATTACTGATTCTGAATATGATTTTAAATGGCATGCACAGGCCAAATGATTTGTTCTGAAGCCAACCAGCATTTAGCTTTAGTGCTGTGGGTATATATTCAGAAACAGAAAATCAATACATCTGTAATGACTGCCCAGATAACTGCATAAGCAGCTGCAGAAAGCCCAGTCAGCACCAATTTTTAAGGACATGTGACAAGTTTTCTCATCTTCTGGCAGTTACACATGCTTGTTTCCAAAGTGTGTTATCCCAGCTGCCTTCATCCAGCCGCTCTGGACCTCTGCTTTGTTTTTAGCTGGATGAACACATCTGTTCTCTTGCTCTGCTTTACCACGGGCAGGCTTTACCTGTGGCAATCGGAGGAGATGTACTGCTGCCAGTAACTGCTCTGCCAGTCGGAAAAGACGAACTTCAGCACCTAAGCTACTGCACAGTTTATGATTAAAAGATAATTTAGTTAAATAACTAATCAGACACCAGCAGTTGTCCCTGGGCTATCTGTGTATATGTCCATACGTATAAACAGAAAGGTATGAATGACTACTTCAAACTCTGACTCTAGCCAGATGAGTTCAGAATAGAGACAGGAGAAGAGCCTGAAATATGAGGCATTGAAACCTGTTCCCCTACGAAAGAGGGGGACCTGCAAGAACCTGTAACAACACCAGGCTAAGGAGAGCTTCTGCCAGTAACTCACCTTGCTGAATTTTCGTCAGCAGCTGGTGACGTGCAAGAATCCTGCTCATCCTGTAGGGAGGGCGCCGGGCAGTTTGGTCGAATCGCAAGTACATCTCCTGGCCCTCAGGTGACACCGAGTTTAGGTAGTAACACCCAGTGCCAGAAGTCCTGGGCACCTGCTTAAACATCTCTGCTCCTTTAAAATCGCTCCGTCAGTCTCCGCTGTGGCTACTCCAGATTATAATCAGGGTAATGAAAGGAGGGAGGAAACAAGCCCTAGGGAGCTGAAAAGAGCAAGCGCTTTAAAAAAAAAAAAAAGGAGTGCCAAAAGCTACAACTCAGGATTCCTGCTTCTCCCACATGATCCGCACGGGCCAATCGCTCCCAGTCCAGCCTGTGGAAGTGGAGCCTGCCCGGAGCGGGACAGCCAGCCTGCCTCAAGCTCCAGAGAGGGACAACCAGCCTGCCCCAGCCCTGGCAGCCTCCTGCTCGATGGAGCTTACCCAGCACGGAAGGGCTGCACCGGGCTGCTTCCGAAAGCAAAGAAGAAAAAGTTGAAGACGGTCATGGAATGCCTGTTTTAGAGTACACGGGGCTGTGGAAAACCTTTTCCTCCTCCGCTCCACGCCGCCCAGCTGTCGACTCATCTCTGCAGAAGATGCCCTTGCTAATTTTCTAAAAATCATACCCCTCTTTGCCAAGAAAAAGTCCGTTTACGGAAGGGCTGTCTGAATCCTCAAAACCGCACGGTACAACAAGCACTGGAACAAATAAAGCCCTTGGGATGAAAAAAAAAAAATCAACACTGCCTAGCAGCAGGCACTCAGCAGTAAACAAGACCCCAAATTCCCTAACATTAGCGTTACCAAGAACTGGTCACAACCTGGGATAAGGGAGAGGGAAGGAGAGATTCTGTTCTTCGGGTTCCTCACCATAACATCTTCTGGGGCTTTTTAACAGACAGAGGGAGGTCTGTTTTCATTCAGACTTATATATCAACCACTGAGTTTGCAAAACATGCCATTTCTTTAGTTAATCAAATGGAAGCAGAACATTGCCATTTTTATCAGCAAGTGGGCAGCAAATCTGAGTAAAAATATACTGAAAATGCCCTCCTGATATGCCTGCCAAATGATTTTCCACCACATTTTGAAATATCAATATTTTCATTTAATATACCTCTACCATGAGCTGATTTCTAAGGGAGCAAAGCTCCTGTCAGGGAATTTTGTGGTCAAAACAGTTCCTGATACAAGTCCCGCTGGCCCAAGGGAAATGATTTCACAGCCTTAGAGACCAATTTCACAGCATCACAAAACTGTAAATCATGACAACTCACATGGCTCTTCCACCCACCCAACTGAATGGGCCCCTGCCAATATCCATATGCAGGCAGCAGCCCGGCAGGGAAAGGGGAGGCTGGACAGAGGGGAGGCTGTCCAGCACAGATCCTGCACAGCTTGAGAATTGTATTGCCACCTCCCAAATCCATGCCCCTTCCCGTGATGCCAGTCTCAGGCCAGGGGGATGCTGGAGTGGCTGCAAGTCCCAGGCAGAAGGGGCTCAACCCCAATGCCAACCTATGGGGGACCTTGACCTTCCTAGACTCCACTTGGACATATAGCTGTGTCCTGTTTTCCAGCCTTGAGGCCAACAACATGTCACAGTATGACTTCATATGTTGGAGCTCTCCTCCCACCGCAAGGCCTGGATATGCTGCCCACCAGGGCAGGGCTGTGGGGTGGCATTGCCTGCAACCTGCCAGCTCACACAGGACAGGGTCAGGCTAGCTTGCAAGGGCAGAGGTAGCCACCTAAATATGAGGAAGGAAGGTTGCCTCATTAACAATTATTCATTAAAAATTCACTCAGTGCAAACCTCTTAGGGTAGGGTTTTACTGCACTGTAATCTGTTCTCATTACCTCTTATGAATTTTATTCTTCATTGATGTAGGACTTTTGCAGTGCTGCAAAATGGAGAAATATAATTGCGGGTACTAGAAATTTAAAATGAATGCTCTAGACTGAAAGCCTCCATTACCCATTTTTACCCTGCAGAGCACCCACAAGTCCTGTACTTCTTTGTCTTTGCGTGGCTGCAGAGTCTTCTCTGAGACTCTCAGCAGGGACTTCAAACTCAAGACTAAAGAGGTGCCACCAATACCACCTATCCTCCCAAACAGGGTGGTCGCTGGCAGGCAGGGAGCAGAAATGAGCAGTCTCCCCCTGCCTTGCTGTGCAAACTGGAAAGGTAGAAGAGCTGTGCAGGTGCAGGCAGAGAGATTCTGAGCAGTGGGGAAGGGATGGCTTCTGTTCACACCCCAGCTTGCCAAGTCAGCCTGTCAGTCACTCAGCTGCTGTTCTTTGAAGAATAAATATCCCAGAGACTCCTGAGTGTCAATGATGTGCACAATACTTATCCAAAGGGACATCACCACCATGTGGGGAAAAACTTATTTGATTAATCTACATCTTTGATGTAATTCTACTTATAAAATTCTATTGCTAGTGGAAAAAGCAATTACTAACATTTCATAGCACTCTGTTTAAATTTTCATAGGGATTTTTTTTTCTCTTGGAAAATACATTGACTTTTTCAGCTAATGGCATCTTGCATTGTTCCTTGCTATATATCCAAAGACTAGGAAGCGGTTTAAAAGAAATGTAATGCTTCAAAAGCCATCCCAAAGAAGCAAAAGCCAAGGCAAGAGCTTCAGAAAAGTATTGACTAGGGAACAAGACTATTAAGAGTTCAATGTACCCAGTTATATGCTTGTAACAGAGAGCAAAGCACAAACCCCAGTGTTCCTGAGACTGCCTGTCCTTCCCATGTCCCCACCAGAGGGTCAGTGAAGGGGCAGAGCTGCCCTCCCAGCTTCCCCAGCAGCACATCTTGATGGTCATGACGGGCAGAATGAGGAGTCTCCATTTGCTGTTTTTCCTGCCTTTCTTGCAAAAAGTCATTTTCCTTTCCTCCTGGACATGAGGGTCCAAACACAACTGCAGAGCCAGAGGGCTGCTCTAGGTTCAGCGCTGCTTCTGCTAAGGCTGAATTCTTTGGCTCCGGTCCAGCACTTACATAGTAGTCAAATAAAACAAGAAACAACAAGAGTTAGCTGGTCTTGGGGCGTTCATTTGAAAGCTCCTGTGCTTAAAGTTGTGTATGGTGGAGGAAAGAAGTAGTATTCATTGCATACTTTTAAAACTACTGTCTCTTCATTTGGTGGCTGCCTTGACACTCGCTGTTTATTTTCAAAAATGCATCATTCAAATGAGGAAATCCCTTTGACCACCAACCTTTCAGACAAAAAGCACTACAGAAGCCTAAGCTGTTATATAAGAGAGATAATTAATATTTCACTCTCAGTCTACAGACTGTTTCTGGAACACTTAATAGAGCAACACTGAACTTCATGCTAATGCATCTCATAAAACCACTTAAAGATGAAAGCTTTCCTGTGCATTTTACAAAGGCTGCGGGGGAGCTCCAGCACACACCTGAAATTGCTGCCTGTCACAACAGCAGCAGAGCCCATGAGATGGAAACCCAACCCCACATTCCCATGTTGCAACTGTTCCATGCCGGAATGGAGATTCCTTCATAAAACCACCGCTGGAATTAGTGATTTTAAACCTGAATCAGAAATGTCTGCCCTTGTATTTATAGTGTAATACCTATGTGTCACAGCTAGACATCTAAACCAACAATGATCAGAGGGCTGGAGCACCTCTCCTACGAGGATAGGCTGAGAGAGCTGGGGTTGTTCAGCCTGGAGAAGAGAATGCTCCAGGAAGACCTTATTGCAGCCTTCCAGTATCAGAAGGGAGCCTACAGGAGAGCTGGAAGGGGACTCTTTGTCAGGGAGTGCAGCAATAGGATGAGGGGTAATGGTTTTAAACTGAAAGAGGGGAGATTTACATTAGATACTAGAAATTCTTTACTGTGAGGGTGGTCAGACACTGGCACAGGTTGCCCAGAGAAGTTGTGGATGTTCCATCCCTTGAGATGTTCAAGGCCAGGCTGAATGGGGCTTTGAGCAATGTAGTCTAGTGGGAGGAGTCCCTGCCTATGGCAGGGGGGTTGGAACTCGATGATCTTTAGGGACCCTTCCAACACAAACCGTTCTATGATTATGATCTATGATAACAATTAGCGATTTGATGGGTACTGAAATTTTCTGAAAGATCAGGAAGCTTCACTTAAGTTTTATTACATAAGCACAGCACTATTGACACCTGCGTAGTGTTTATAATTCACCAAGCCAGCTCAAGGATATGTTCTGTTCTCCGCATGCATTCACAGGTAGAACTGCAGCACTCAATTTTCTTTTCATTGATTTTTATGTCTCTCTTCTCCCTTTCCTACCTGAAATTGCATTTGGTGTGAGAGGGCAAGGAGTGAACTCTTTGCAGAAAAAAACAGGGCTACCCATATATACTGAACTACCATAGGCAGTACTTGAAATCTGCTTCCACTTCAGTGCGGGTAAGGTGCCTTACTCAGCTGGAGGGAACAGTGAGGTATAGTCTAGAAAGGCTAAGATGGATCTGATAATGAACTATCCACTCACGACCAGCTTTTCTGAGCACAACAACAGTGTGATTTTCTACACACCACCTCAGCCTTAGAGGATGACTCACGTAGGCATGAGACAACGCTACAGGTATTGGGGTAGTAAAGGGTAAATTGAGATGAACTTTCCCACTGGTATCCACACATAACAGGACTTCTAACAATCATAGAGGCATAGAAGTGCAAGGTTGGAAAGGACCTACAAGATCACGTAGTCCAACTGTCCTCCTACCACCAATACCACCCACTAAGCTACTAAATCATGTCTTGTAGCACCTCGTCCAGACACTTCTTGAACACTGCCATAGATGGTGACTCCACCACCTCCCTGGGCAGGCCATTCCAGTGCCTGACTACTCTTTGGGAGAAAAAGTTTCTCCTGACATCTAATCTCAATCTCCCCTGGGGCAATTTGTGGGCACTCCCTCACGTCCTGTCATTAGTTATCTGGGAGAAGAGGCTGACACCCTCCTCTTCAGAACCTCCCTTCAGGAAGTTGTAGAGTGCAATGAGGTCTTCCCTGGGCCTCATCTTCTCCAGACTAATCAATTCCAGCTCCCTCAGCCACTCCTCATAAGACTTGTGCTCCAGACCCCTCACTAGTTTTGTTGCCCTTCTCTGGACACGTTCCAGGGTCTCATGTCTTCCTTGTAGTGAGGGGCCCAAAACTGAACACAATACTCGAAGTGTAGCCTCACCAGAGCTGAGTATGGGTGACGATCATCCTCCTGCTCCTGCTGGCTACACTATCCCTGATGCAGGCCAAGATGCCATTGGCCTTCTTGGCCAGCTGGGCACACTGTAGGTTCATGTTCAGCCGAGCATCAAGCAACACTCCTAGGTTCTTTCGTCACAGTCTTCTAGCCATTCTGCCCCAAACCTATAGCATTGCATGGGGTTATTGTGACCAAAGTGCAGGACCCGGCACTTGGCCTTGTTGAACCTCATCCTATTTGCCTCAGACCAGCAATCCAGCCTATCCAGACTCCTCTGAAGGGCCTCCCTATCCTCAGGCAGATCGACGCTACCTCCCAGCTTGGTGTCAGTCTGCAAACAAATAATGCACCCCTCTGAATTAACTGTGAGATAGGTCCATGGTGTCGTACTTGGCATGGAGTTCTTCAGGCTTGGATTGAACTTGCAGTTCTCACACAGTAATCAGCCACTTGATCTTCCTGCTGTGACCCATTTCCCTTTTATTGTTAGTCACATTTATCTTATTATATCGAATCTAAAATTAAATGTCAACCTGATGGCTTCTCTTCATTTGAAAGCATTGGTGCTATGAGAATAACACAGCTTCCTAATCACTGGAAGAGCACAGTTGTTATTAACATTAGCAACATGCAGTTAGAAGAAGCCGGAAACTCTTGTTTTCAAGTCACAGAAGAAAAAAAATCAAGCATCTACTTTTAACTTGTTGATCTCTGGATTCCCTTCTGTAATCTCACAGGTAGAACAGTTCAATTTGCTGGATTGTGGCCAAAACTCCAACTCCAATATCCTATATATGCAATATATCTGATATGGGATATTGCAGTCCTATCCACAGATCCTCCCCCTATCCTATCCACACATCCTCTATGTCTTACACATTCCTGCCTTTACAGGTGCCAGCACAGCAGCTCGTGTGTTAACAAATAAGCAATTCCTCCTTTCTCAAATTTAGGAAGAGGAGAAAGTTGTATGTGGAGAGCCCAAAGCTGTATTTCTGATGAGGGCTTCACTTCAAATCTTTTGAATCCTATCTCTGGGCCTGGGACCTTTAAAAGCAGAAATTCATTGCCTGCTGTTTAGGAAAAATATTTTATGTTTGAAGGTAGACGTTTGTTTGAGACCTGAGCTGGGATTACTACAGGCTGCAAACTCCTTTATACAGGGTATGAAACAGCAGGGCCTCCAGAAAAGCAGCCAGAAACGCTTCCCCCTGGCTCAGCGGCACTTTGACCGTCTTCCTGAGGCCGTGCCAGGGCGCCAAGGGTCTGGGGCTTGTCTGGGCTGCCTGGAATCAGACTGGGGCAAAAGGAACATAGTTTCTGCGAGATTTCAATATAGCCAGGAAGCGGGATGGAAGCAGCTAATAGCTGCACAGCATTACAACACAGGATTGTTTAACTGGAAAACCCAATACTTACGTGTTCTGGAGGCAAGTCAGCTGCTATGTCAAATGTCTAATAGTGACTTTTAAAAATTAGAGGTAGAGTCATAGACCTTTAAAGGTCCTTCCTGCAATAAGCAGGGACATCTTGAACTACAGCAGAATGTTCATAGCCCTGTACAACCTGACCTTGAATGTTTCCAGGGATGGGGCATCTACTACCTCTCTGGGCAACCTGTGTCAGCCTATTACCACCCTCACTGTAAAACATCTTCCCTATATCTAGTCTAAAACTTCATTCGTTTAGTTTAAAACCATTACTTCTTGTCCTGTTGCAACAGGCCTGTTGAGAGCAGGCCCTTTAAGAGGGAGTTACTGAAAGGGCACATATGCAAATAAGTGGAAGTAAGCGAAACAAAGTATAGTGAAGGCGAAACAAAGTGTGGGAAACAGCAAATGACACAAATGTTGTAGCCAATCATGGGGCAACTTTAAGCCTGTGGAAAGTGTGTGGAAAGCTCGTGGACAATACCCCTCTCCCTATCTGAAATGTAGTGCTTAGCGAATGAGGACCTGTAACTGTAGAACGATTGTAAGTGCGCTTCCTGTGTGCTCCCTGGTGCTTCCCGACTATGTGTGCTTCCTGGGAGTGCTCCCTGGTGCTTCCTGAGGTGTGCACTTCCTGAGAGGTGCTTCCTGGGTGCGCTTCCTGATTCGGGGCTTGCTGGAATGGCTTCCTGATTGATTGCGTCGGGCTCGACTGCTCCTGGCCGCGGCATTTATGGTGACCCCGACGTGATTGATTGCGTCGGGCTCGACTGCTCCTGGCCGCAGCACAGGCCCTTCTCAAAAGAGCATCCCCATCTTTCCTCTAGGCCCCCATCAGGTACTGGAAGTCTGTTATAAGGTCTCCCCAGAGCCTTCTCTTCTCCACATTGAACAACCCCCACTCTCTCAGCCTGTCCTCATAGGAAAGGTGTTCCATTGCTGTGATGAGTTTTGTGTCCCTCCTCTAGACCTGCTCCAACAGGTCCATGTCCTTCTTGTGCTGCAGACTCCAGAGTTAGACAGAGTACACCAGGTGGGGTCTCACCAGAGCAGGAACAGAGGGGCAGAATCACCTTCCTTGACCTGCTGGCCATGCTTTTGATGCAGGCCAGGATACAGTTGGCTTTCTGGGTTGTGAGTGCACTTTGTCAGCTCATGTCCAGCTTTTCATCCACCAGTACTCCCAAGTCCTTCTCAGCAGGGCTGCTCTCAATCCCTTCATCCTTATATGAGTACTGCTAAGCAAGGCTTCCTCTTATGCATGAAAGACTGGCTTATAGACACCTTTGATAAACTTCAAACCAGGAGAAGAGGCTTCTGAATAGTGGATTATACCCTTTTCCTCTGTTATAGCTTCCTCAGTGCAGCATCAGAGGATTATCATAGCATTTTTAGATCTGAATATTTTGTGAATAGTACTGGTATAAAAAGTATCTCCAGATTACAAAAGCATTCATGGCTTGGCCAAACCACAGATGGCAGCTCTAATACAAGCAGAGAATTAGAAATAATATGCAGTCTCAGATCAACAACAGTAGTGTGTTTATGGGCACAAAGGATGGTAGGGAGAAAAATGAAGTAACTGCCCCACCAGCCATGCAGGCAAACTTAGAGCAATCAGGACACATGCAAAAAGCCAAGAAAATGAGGGTCATGGTAAGACAGCTGAAGTGATTACTCTCATCACTTCTCCCGCAGAGGAGCTCAGGGATGTGAAATCCATGAAATGAATAATAACAGATTCGAAAAAGGCTCCTCCAAGTTCTTCTATCAAGAGATTGTAAAGAAGCTCAGCTATCAGGGGTAAAAAGGAAAAGGCCACTTGTGGCTTAATACCTGCTTAAAGACAGGAAACAAAAGTAGTAATAAATATTCCATGTTCACAATGGTGTGTGGTTCCCAGTGGACTCCCACAGAGATTGTTTTGTCCTCTATCTATACATGATTTTTATAAAGAGACTGAGTAGTGAGGTGGCAAAAATGGAACACCACCTCCAAATTAGTGTGGAAGTCAACTAGAAATTGGTTGGAAACACTAAAGGTTCTTACAATATTGATCGAGGAAGCATTAAAACTGTACTGTAACACTTTTGAGTGCTGATAAATGCACTTAAGAAAAAACACCCTAAAATGCAGTTCTGGGATATAATGGAACTATTATCGCTGAGGAATCAGATCTCAGATAGGTTTATGAAAATACAATACAACTGCTTAGTAGGAACAAAAAGGCAAAGAGGATTTTAAAACTTTTTAGAAAAGCAATTGAGAGCAAACCGATGACCGTCATTACGCTATTACAAAGGTCTGCCCACCGCTTGGCAGTGCTGAGGTCTTCTCACAGTGGATGGAGTTGGAAACAGTAAAGGAAATGATCACGGGGAAAGTTCAAAACAAATGAACACAAATATTTCTCCATATTTGCATAGCTGACCCCTGGAAGTCATTGTTAAAGGATGCTGGAGCTGCCAGAAGTTAGAAGAGTTCAAAAAAAGATGAGATAATTCCCGAAAGAAAAATCCAGCAAGGGCCATTAAGCACAAAATTCCAGCTTGAGGCTTGGGAGCTCCCTGAATCACACGAACATGGGTAGGATATATAATGTAGTCAGCATCACTACTTGCTTACCCCAGTGCTATATTTTTCCCCAAATAGTTGCAATTGGCTGGCTGGCTAACACATGAGAGTGGGTTGGATGGGGCTGTGGTCTGACCTGGAGTGGCTCCTGTGTGAGCTAAGCAGCCTGCAGCCACCCTCCGGAATATATGAAAGTGGGATTCTAACAGCATTCCTAGTGCATAAATGCATTAAAATAACCACTCCTGTGGTCTGTGGCTGGAGCCTGCAGAATAGCCAGCATTTCCCTGGGCACAACCTCTCCGTGCCTCCTTCACACATTTGCTGGTGAAGCGGAAGCCAGTGGGTGGTCTGCTGCCTGCGATGGCAGGCTCAGAGGATGTGACCTTCCTGTCCCTCCCGCTCTCCCAGGAGGTTAGAAGGGACCAGGCGCTCCTGGTCAGTGGGTGAAGTCATTGCAGGGAGTTGGTTCTTTTCCCCGCTGTCTGGCTGCTAATTTCAGCATTATGGTCTCGCTCCTGTTCATTTCTAAACATCACATTTTTTTCTCAGTCAAACCACACCAACATATGAATATAGAATCCACTGGCCTTTGCTGAACCCTTCCCAAGCCAAGAATAGCCAACATCCCACAGCTTGAATTCTCTAAAGACAGTTCTCAACAGTAAATTAAAAAAAAAAAAAGGTTGGATAATAAATAGAGGTCAAAATAGAAGTCAAAAGAGAGGATGACACTTCAGGTGGCAGACCTCCTCTGCCAAAGCATTCGGAGAGTATTATGACAGGAATGAGCTAAAAGCAGTTTCCATACCATTCATGCAACTCCATCTGCTAATCCTATACTAAGTACTGAAAACTAAACCCACAGGAACTGTGTAAATATATTTAAGTACTGGTGGGCTAACACACATCCTCACCTTCCAGTCTTACTAACAAAGTGTTTGGATAACACAGTGATAACATAAGAAAGTGTTTAGATAAACTTAGCTTCTTATGTTATCCAAATACCTTGTAAATCCCTACACAGCCCTACTGCTGGTGTCACTCTGAACCACAGGCAAACATTCCTATCTCAGCTGAAGATTCATGCCTTCGCAGACTTCCTGTGAGGGCTTCGCTATTTATTTTCTTTTCAACAGGACTCCAGTGCCACGGTAATGAAATGGGCAAGAAAGAAAATATTCAGGTTTTGATCTAGTTTGGAGAGAGGGTTTTTTCACCTCTCAGTGCTAGTGAGACAATGTCAAAGTTGGGTTTTGTGAAAAATTAAATAAAAAACCAAAACCAAGACAGAATAGCTCTTAGCAACACCATTTCAAACACAACAGCGTGGGACTGGTGCATCGGAACATCAAATTCTCCAGGCTCCTTGAAATCAATGAATATTCATTGGATGATTTCAGTCCCTGGTCCAGTGAGGCAGCCTGACGCAATGGTTAGGGCACAGGACTACCTGGCAGTGACTTGCTACAGGACTTCAGGGAAGTTGTATAACCTGTCTTTAAATATCCTTCAACATGGTCCTACACCTCTGGTGGGTTCCTTCAGATGAGACATTGCCTAAACTTGCAAACTGAATAAAGCCTTGTGGCAGCCAGCATTCCTGGTACAGTGCAGGACCATCCAGCCTGACACGTGGCAGTCCTGTGCCTGAGTGAGGGCACTGAATCCAGCACCCAGATGAGGTCCATCCCCATGCCATTTAGGTATGTGCTCGCCCGTGCCCTGGGGAACAGACCACACATGACACTTTCTTCCCTCCCCTCGATTACCAGCTTGGGCATCCCAGAACCAGAAAAAAGGCTCTGCACAGAAAGTGGTATGGATGAGCAGTGAACTTGGTCATGAGCCCAGCTTTAAGGCTGACCCACCATGTCACTGCAAGTGCAACAAACACATTTGCACACTTAGCTGGCTGCATCATTTCAGCCACACTGATGGCTAAATAGCAACCTCACAAATAAAGAAGCCAGGGGAAAAATGTGACATGCATGCACAACTTATCTCTCACTCAAAGCTAGAATTTAGCATAATCTACATTGGTTGCTCTATATATCTGAAAAAGAATGCATGATGCCCATAGTTTTTAATCCCAAATTATTATTTTTTTCATATCAGAAGATTGAGGAGTATCAAACAGGGTTTTTTTTCCTAAAAAAAAAAAAAAGCCCAAACCCCAGTAATCCCTGGCAGACCTTCCACAATAAATCAGCAGTAGAACAGTTTACCATATAAACAGATATTCATGAATTGGACCAGTCCCTGACCAGGATTTTCTGTCTCCCAGCAGTCAGCTGCTCTCTGCACAACTTAAGCTTTCCATTTCTAGACACCATATTTCTTTCTTGCACCCTTTCCACCCACCCCCCTTTCGCCCCCCCAGTTTGCACTGCACTATATAGACACTCTAGAGCACATATATCTATCTGGATAAAGTTATTTTGGCCAACCAGCTGCAGGTGTGGGGCTTTTTTTTCCAGAGTGGAAGCCCGCCAAATAGCAGGAGCGATGCAGAGGAAAGGGTTTCCCATAGCTCCTTTGCCAGCCACCACGTCACTTCTCCTGAGAAAGAGTAAGCAGCCGGCTCCTCCTTCCCCTCAGCCTGCCTTTGGAAAATGCTTCCAGTGAGCAGGAAGAACCAGAGAGAACCTAGAACCTGTGCAATGCAGGCAGGGCGAATTATTCTCCAGGAGACATTCCATCCTTCTTCCCCCAACCCCCAAAATTAATTTGTACTGCCTCGGAGCCTCTCTCCACCTCTCCCCTCTCTAACTCTGCACACCTATACATTCTCTTGCACATCCTCCCGCCTCCTCCAGCAACCACTTACCAAGACTTCTTCTCTGTTGGTTCCCCCTCTGCTCAAAACAAGAGAGTGGTTGACAAGGTTCATACCAGCTGTGAATTTCTTTTTTACTCTCTCTATTCCAGCATGATGAAAATATTGCCATCTACTCTCTGTTTATCCTGGCATCCTATCAAGTCCTGCCACCAGGCTTCCTCCCTGTCCCACCTTCTGAATATACTGCTCTCTTTCAAATCAGCTCCACAGTTTTCCTCATTTGTTGTTGTCTACTTATGGTGTTGCTCCATGTTTATGGAATGTGGTTTTACTGGAAAAATTCCTTGGCCAAAACCTTCAAAAGGAACAACTCATCTTGTGTCAATTTTCCATGACACTTGTGAAGCTCTGACTTTCTGGGAGCCTTGCTTTCCTCAGTGTGAACACCAAACTTCTTTGAAGTACCTCAAGTTGGGCAACTAAAAATTGCAGAACTGAAGTTGCACCTGACCTTTGAAAAAGGTTGGTCCTGTTTACATTTGCCAATTATTTTTCCCCTCTCCTTCAATTAGATTCTGACAGGTAATGCTGTTCTCAGCTCTAAGGACTTGAAATTAAGGCAAAACTAGGTCCTGAAGAAAGAGTTTCCAGAACATGCTGCTGTGGAGGTCTTTTACATCAAACGAGAATTCACTGATTAGCCTATAAATGCTCAGGATTTCAACTTGTGGAGAAAGGGAGGCAACTCTGGCTGTGACACCTGTGAATGGCTTGAAAATAACTTTTTAAAATAGCAGCTGTGATGTGAGGGATTACACGTCTCCAGAAGACTATGAACAGGAAACAGACTCTGTGTCTCACCAGCTTAGGTGTAGCTCAGCTAGGAAGCGAACAGTCACATCGTAAACCTCCCTCTTACTTTGTTCCTAATTGGCAGCCTTGTTAACAACATTGGCAAAGACTGTTTATTGAAACCTGGAAGCTAGGAGGTCACACCATAAACTTGTACTGCCCTTACTCTCTTTCCTAAGTATCCACCAGCAGCGGTTGTGAAAAACAAGATACCTGAGGCTGGCAGACTTTTGCTCTAAGGACACTGTACCAAATACAACAAATGTTCACACTAGTTAACTAGTACTTTGATAAGTGAACCTTAAAACGCGCTTTAAAGCATGCAGTAGGAAATCTGCATGGCTGCTGCCCTGGTTCCTTAGCTAAACCAGCCTGGGATCACAAATAAAATGGCATAGCTTTTATTTTGCGATAAATTCGGTATGTTTTTTGAAGACATGTAATTCACAGTCTGTCTCCCTAGAATAATCTGGAAATGGAGAAGTACATCTACACAAGGTTTAGGCACACTTAGTGGCTACTATGTAACTTTAAGTCCAAGTTCAAGTGCTAGTGAAGTCACAGGGCCTTGTCAGCTCAATCTCCTGCTCTCTTTATTTGAGCAAGTACCTTAAAATGAAGCCAGAAATGCTATAAGTAGCAATAGTTAAAATTACACTTCTGGCGTGCTAGTGGGTCACTGATTTCCATATCAAATGGACTCAGGTGGCAACTGAGGAGATGGTTTTTTCCCTGCTTGTCTCTGATGCAGGCATGTCTTTGGTGCTGTCACTTGGGTAGGATTATGGAAAGAAATAAGCATCACCGGAGGGCAATTCATCCCTTTGTCTCACACACCTATTTCAGGATGACACGACTTGCTTTCACGGGTACCTATTTCTGTCCTGACTGTAAAGGACCTTGCGTAACTAGCTCAATCCTTTTGGAAGGCATCCCCACTACACTTGCTGCTTTCTAGTCAGGGACAATGCTTTTCACCCTGTATGTTATTTATAACACAAATCAAGACTGTGTGGATAGATCTTAATGTAATGCCTGTGCTCCAAGGACTAAACAAAATCTAAGTGGAAAAGGAGTGAAGATTTCTTTTCTCAAGTATTCCTGTCAGTCAGTACAGCTCGGCAGTAGCTTGGCTGCTACATTCCCATTTTGGGATCCAGCCTTAATCTGGAGATCAAGTTGAAACTGTGCTTCAAGAGGGCTGACGGGTACATCAGTGGCTGTGCCACATACCTCAGGAAAGCCAGGGAAACGCCAGCATGGATTGTATTCACACCTTCATAGGCAACCCAGCTCTTCGGATGCTGTCCTCGGGATGGGTATCTTTGTCTCTACCATTTCACTAGCAAGGTCAGCATGGAGAAAGACTGAAAACTGCTAAGGAACCCAGGGAAGAATTAAATCTTACTTTTACAAGAACTACCATATTCTACAACTTCCTACTGATTATTTCCTACTTAACATGTTATTGCTGGCTGTTTTGTCCCCACAAATTGTGTGGACATTTATGGTTACTCAGGCATCTACTGGCAAAGCTAATGGAGAGACGAGACTTCCGGTGCAAAACAATGCCCACTATTAAAGATCACTAAATAAGAGCATCCATAAATAGAAATGGCTGTAAAAACAAATAGGGGAAAGCATCTGGTTTGCAACATCTTTGCACAATTTGCAGTAGCTAAATCTGGACCCAATTAATGACCTGTTTATTTTCCAAAATTTCAATAAACTGCCTTGGCAAAAACTTAATCTGTCTCTGGAGAACGTCTTACTTCCTTCCATATGTTGCCCGATCTGTCACAGCAATAAACTTCTTCCCAGTTTCATGATCCCTAACGATTGCACCAACTGATCTTTTCCATAAAACAAGAGATAACGGTTCCAGCCCTCTGAAAGTCATGATCCTCCCTTAAGAGAAAGCAGAACAAAAGAGTGAAAGAGTGAGTGCCCTGTGTTATAGCTTCTATTGTGACCTAGAATCCAGAGATTTAAAACAGTTCCTACCTACAATTCATCCCAGCTGTTTTATAATCCCTCTGAATTTGATAGTTTCTTTAAAATGCTGCCATGCCACGATTAATGTACATGCCTTGGCTTTGTAACACTTGTCCTGCTGGCCTTGTTGTTTAGGGTATCTTCAAAAGAAACAGCTTAGGCTGTTTTGTAATTATGCCTGTTTATGGTTTTATATAAAACAAAACAGATGTTTCAGAGTCAATTTTATTTGATGGTGTCTTGTCTAGCCCAGATTCTGAAATGTATTTGATCTCTATTTGAATCAGATTAGGTATAGTATCCTCTCTTTTTTTATATGCCAGAAACATAGATGTTCTGATACCTCCCTATGTTTCTGATGAACTCATGCATCCTACCACGCTGATTTAATAGATAATATTTTTTAAAAGAATATGCTGGTTTAGAGGTTAAGGCAACAAAACAGATGAGTCCACATGAATTGAACTTAAGGTAAGCATTTAAATCTACAAAGTATTTATGTGTTCTGATGAATTACTGCCATAACCAAATTATAAGCTTTATTCTGAAATAAAAGCACTTGAAGTTCTCAGGCATACCTAGAAAGAACAACTGCAAGTACCAAAATACTCATTTGCCAAGCTGATGTAAAACTATGTGCTTCTGACTCTCTAGGAACTAATGCTTCTTTATTTTCAGGAGTGATGGAATAAGTTAGGACAATAAAAGCCATCCTTACAACAGAATCCAGGGTGTTTCTGCTGATTTTGGAGAAGTTCCTTATTTTCTTTCACTTAACTGGCAGGAACAAAAATGGTCCAAGTCTTTAACTGTTAGATAACAAAGCTGTAACAAAGTGTCTTCCCTGGGAAAGAAACTGGGCAAAAGCCCAAACACCTCACCATGTGGTAGAAGTTCAGATAGAAGTTCAACATATTTATGTTTGGTTATGCATGTTAATGGCAGTTACTGACATTTTGAAAGCTGACCGTGCCTTTTTGGCACATGTGATTTCCCAGTCTGTTCAAAGGTGGCTGATGGGCTAAATGCTGTCATGGGACTTTGAAATTCTCAACTGAGAAGAGAAGAGATGGTAACGGTGGATGAAGTAATAAATCATGCAGAAAAGAGGAATCAGTTGTCATTTTTACCTTCCTATGATAGCAGAAATACAGTGGTGTTCAGTAAAATTTTAAAGTTACAAATTAAAGCTTAAAAATTGAAGAGAAATAATGCATGCCTTGCATTGGTTTTACTTGGAAGTACATGATCTGAGTCCCTAGTTACACTATTACACAGCAGTCCTCTTCCCATCAGCTTTCTCGTACCAGCTTCTCCAGTGCTTGCCCATATTGTATTGTTTTCTTCCGTTTCTGCTACTTTATCTAGAGAGTTATTCTGAAGATGCACATTTACCTTCTCTTACAGAGCGACTTCCACAAATGGAAATATATTTTTTTTCTGACAAAAAGCAGTGCCAGCCTTTGCTCAACATCCTCACTTCAATGTATCTATAAAGGCACGCTACCCACTATGGCTTTATTTAGAATTTAAACCATTATCACATCAATCCATAACTATTCTCCATTAAAACCACTCCATATTGTATGCATCTTCCACCCACGGTATTTTAAAGTCACTCGCAACTCTTTTGTTTCGTGCTTTGAGACAGACAGATAGCTCCATATTTGTTTCTGAAGTAGCATTTGCAAGTTGAGATTGCTGCAAAATATTTGCTAAAAAATAGTGTGAATAGTTCATGGACTTGTCAGAATCCATCTGTTTGAGTCTATTAATGGGTGTATTCCCAGCTGTGGTCTTTCCAACGTCATAAATAAAAAGTTTTTTTCTTACTACAAATCCGATGGCTGAAACCTCCCTGTAAAATTGATTTATTTAGAAAAAATCTGTCCTTATGTTAAAGAGACTATGAGATGGCAATTTCATATTCTTTTAGCAGTCAACTGACACATAAACGACACACACAACAACACGTCATTCAGATCAGGATGAGTGGGACTGGGGAGGGGAAAGAGAGGTGCATTTACCAGAGGAATGAGAGGAAAAAAAGGTGGTCCTCCAGGCACTGAATCCAAAATAAACTTACTTATATATGCAATACACTTTAGGGAAGCCCAGGCTATGAACCAATGCAGGAGGTTCCTAAACCTTTAGGAACACTTTTTGGTAATGCTAAGTGCAATTTTTCAGTATTTTGACAGTGAGAAATATAATTTGTATCTTTGATTTAATTCTTTCAACATTCCCTCAAGCTGTCCCCTTCCTAGACCTGACAGCTGCCCTGAATTTCTTCTTAAATTACAGCAACAGAAGACCAAATACAAAGATATTTCAAGCTGGGTTTAGCTCAGATTCAGACAGACCTATATATGATATAAGGGACATTCAAACTATGCTTCTGCGCTGAAAGTAATTTCCTCTTAAATTCTTTCTATGACAAAACCAATTCCAGTTACTCCAGTTGTGAAATTTTTTTAAGTGCTTCTGTATTAAATGATGTGTGAAGGTTTGGTGTCTTCTGCATCATCATGGCCTGGGACATGAGTCCCTCCTCCCCAGAAAACGTGCTACTTGGCTTCTTGGAGCACCAGTGCCATTCCTTTAGTTCAAGCAATGGAAGAAACCCATTATCCCCATGTTATTTTAGATCTGTGACAAGAAAAATTTGTAAATATTGACAGAATAAAAAAAGCTACTTTGGAGTTCCTGAACTTATCTTGCTGCTAAAGCGTAGTTTAAACACATTTTTAGCTAAATGTAAATTTCAAATTGTAGTGGTTTTGAAACAGATTTGAAACAGGAATCAAATTCTTACAGCTTAAAGAAACACAATGATTATAACTTTCAGTGCCTCCTCTTCCACTGTACTACAGCATGTTGCTAGATCTGTAGAAATGATTTCTGGACACAAAACTTTTACTAACTTTTCAACAGCAGCAGCAAAGAAATCAGTATTTCAATGAAGTGTGTAGAAATACGATTCACTCGGGTGACTCTATGCAGCAGAGTACGTTTGAGTTGTGATTGGCAGCCTAGCTGAAAACCTCTCAGTTTTTTAATTCTCATTAATTTTAGCTTACTTCTACACTGCTATGTGTAGTAATTGCTGGAAGTAATTTCTGGCCTCTATGCCAAAGGACGGAGAGATGTTTTGCACACACTGCTCCGGACTAGCAGCCAGCAGGTGAGAGGCCATTTCTGCACTGCACGGTTTTAGACTTTGTGTGATTACTCTGGGAGCCAAACACATAGTTTCTCGCATGTTTTCTCGCCTTAAGTGACCCAAATAATATAACAACTGAGTCACAGTCCATCAGACTGGGGGGATTTATGACATTTAACTGCGGGCATGTGTTGCACACCTCTGCAGGTAACATTGGGGCACATGGAGGTGATTTAGTTTAGAGAGCTGAGTACAACTTCCATAAACTCTACTGTAATCAAATGTGACTAAGTCCTGCTGCAGATACACAGAAGATAAGACTTACAGATGGCACTCTGTCCTTGAGGGACTTAGTATGTCTTGAATATTGCAGCATCTTAATAAAACCAGTTATTGCGCCTAGTATTCTGCGATGCATGCGGTGCACACATAACAATTGATATCACTGTATGTAAATTACTGCCCTCTACTGGAATGACAGGCAGAGAATTGCACATGAAATTGATTATTATGTAAATAAATTAAATTCATTTTCAGAGTTTAGGGCTTGGGTTTTTTTTGGAACCGAGTGCCATGAACTGCAGATGTTCCTGA
>VZTM01005328.1:230621-267550 GCA_013400555.1 Jacana jacana | reverse complement strand
GCCTCAGCTCGCCCGGGGCTCGGTGGTCCCTCCGAGCAAGGCTCCGGGGAGCCGCCCGCCGCTGCCCCAGCCCCGCCGCCAGGAGCCGGCGTCCTCCGCGCCTGGGAGAGGTCACGGGCAAGGAGGCGACAGAAAACCTGGCTGGCAGCGGGTGGTCTTTTTTTTTTTTCTCGGGGAGCCGTAATAGGTGTTTCACCCACGCCGCAACTTTTGCCAAAAGAAAGTTGGTGGTTGTTGTTGTTTGTTGTTGTTTTCCCGAGGGCTCTGTTTATTAACTCTCCACTCCAGTTAAAGCCACAGTCCTTGCAACACATCTCTTCCCCTCTTTTTCTGTGTTTTACTCACTTACCTCCCACCTTCCTCCCCCTGCTTCATTCCTTCCACCCCCCTGCAGCATCTCCCCTTCTCTACTAGGGGCTTAGACTCCTAAAAGGTTTCAAAACTAAACCCTGGCAGCCACTTTTTGCACACATTTACAGACTAAAAGGAATCCCGAGTCCTCCATCCCTAGCTGAGCCAGAGAGCAACATCAGAGCACTTATTCCCTTTAGGAAGCGAGTTTTGGGTCTCCTCTGTGATCGGGGAAATACCGTTGTAATGGTGTCCCCTTCCCTACGCTGGCCACTGGAGGAGTGGACGGTTCCCAGCATTGCTGGCAGCAGAGAGTCCCACAGCTGAGAAGGACAACAGAAGCTTCCTTTCATTTGGTCACAAATCCTTACTTACTGCTTACTCTTTTTGCAGAGTATTCGTGACGTGCAATGAAGAGGCTGATGTTCCTGTGCCACAGACTGAAACAGCTGAATACCCTGGTAAAGCAGTCATGTTAAACATTATCAATATCTCCATCTTGTTTAAATTAAAACCAGAGCTGCGATGTCAGCAATACCCATAGAAGCTAAAAGCAAACAAACAGGCGTATTCCGTGTTATTGCTCAGTTTTAATAACGTCTTCTGCTTACTCTCTGGTGTGAATTTGTTTTCCGTTGTCCCTGTTAAAAGGTTCATCTTAAACCACTTCATCTGACACAGTGGAGACAATGGGATGGCTGAGAACTTGTGAGGATGTTGTATGTCACTTCTCCTGCAATTCCAGCTAGTGTCCTCCAAATGACCGAACAAACTCTTAGAAGAAAAGGGATGCCTTCCAGAGATGGATGCATCCAAGACCCGGAAGGGGGACAGCATCATTATGTAAATACTCCCACATCCCATGATCCAGAGCGAACGCCTGCTGATGGTAATGGGAGAAGAGAGGATTACAGTTCCTACAATCAGCTCCTCTGCCCTGAAAATCTGCCTCTGACCTCTGCTTCACTTTATTTAATTCCCTACCAACACAGCCATTACCAGTACGTAAGACCTACGATGTCTGTTTTCTGCCACAGGCTCCTATCCCCTAGGAACCAGGTAGAGAGGAGAAATTAATTTCTGTCATTGTACTCAGCTGCCCTACACAGATCAGCAGTGACACACTGTCTAAAGGTGAAATCATACAATCAGTTTTGAAGGCTTTGTATCGTACTGCTGTGTCACTACCCACAAACACCAGTGTCAGCCAGTTCTGTAACCTTCAACAGTGCTCTTCTGGCAGCCACACTTGAATGCGCCCTCTTACTGTGTCCAGCCTGTATGGAAGATAGATCTCCCTTTCTTCAGTTGCTTTGTGTGATGGCCAGAATGTAGTGATACAACAAAAGATGTCCTCTTCCTTTCTACACCATTTGTGGAGCTGTTACTTTATCAAAAATGTCCCTAGACTTTCAGGTTTCCTGAAAGCAGCTAATTAGCAACGAGATACTAGCAATTGCTAATACCGTGAGTGTTATCTCACTGCAGGTTACCAAGATAAACTCCAGGGATACGGCTGGATTTCATAATCAGCAGCAGAACTGAACTGGCAAGCCGAGACCGAATTCTGTGGCAGCACTCACAAAATTCTTACTAATTTCAGGTACTTTATTACAGCAAACTAACTCCAGCAGCAAGATCAGACACTGTACTTTTTCTCCCCAAAGAAAGAGTGTTATTGGGCAATGAGAAAATACCTCGTGCAGCAACTGGCCTATTCCTATTTTATGCCTTTAAAGATAGTCGGCTGTTTAGGAGTCGAGTTACCAACACGGGTATTTTTGACGTGTGACACCTTGTAGCAGCAGTTACAGTAAGAGCAGTTCTACACAACCTGCTTGAAGAGAGGTCTGTGCTGGGGATCGTTCACAGGTCAAAGATGTTCCACTTCCTTTTAGGATGTAAGAAAGCGTTACTAAATGGTAAAGTTCTGGTCTCCCTCCTCAGGTTAAGGGCATAAGTAGCCAGCTGATCTGTGCTCCTGTCTACAGCTTGAAAGATTTTGACATCCTGAAGAAGATGGATAACATTTCTGGCAGGAAGAAAAGGATAGCGCATCTTCCACAAAACCAGCAGTTTTTCTGCTTGATACCAGTCATACCAGAATCATTCTGTTTCAGTCAGAGTAATTGCAATAAGACAACTGTGCATGGTGAACAGAAAGAAGGATATTCCCCGTCGCCTGGGAAGAAGCTGAACTATGGTATTTGTCTTCTGTCATTGATAGCAGCATATTGGCAGGAATGAAAGCAGTAGTTGTCTGTCTTAAAATCTTGCAAGCATGTAAAATGTTGGGGGGAAATCTAAGCTAATTACACCCATGCTCTGATGCCACTGTGGCACAGAAGTCTGATGTTCTAATTATATATTTAGCAATTTATGGTTCCTCCCAATCACCATGGTAATTAAAACACCAAGTTAATTGATACTACATAATAATATGGCCTCTAATTAGCAGTGTGTTTTTAATTTGTTACAGATTCCATTATGTAGCCTGATCTAGTCCTCATAGAGTCACTGTAAAAGCTCCCATGCATCTAGTAAGAAAAGAATCGGGCCTAAGGAAAGAGAGAAATGACTACACCTTGGTTTGTCATTTCTAAATAGGATAAAATAGGATAAAAATACAACTTCTTCCTTTTTTTTCCTCTAGTCCTTAATTATGGTGCATCAGGATTTCTTGTTAGTTTAACCACTTCACAATATTTGTCTGCTTGCAGAAGAATAAAAGAGGGTGCGTCTCGCAGAAGAAAATGTGAGAAGAGCACGTCCTTGGTTACGGTGTCCTGTTCAGCGGACACAAGCTCCGTACACTTGTATCTCTTAAAAAGCAATAATAAAGTAAAAGAGGAAATCAGTTTGTACTATAGAATCACTAACGCAGTCTGATGCTAATCAGTGCAATACCAAATTTTATAATACATCTAATTCTTCAAGAACTGACTGTAATTTAAAGAAGCTTCTCAAAGTTTATTATATAGCATTTCTGTATTCAAAGAGCAACTCAGACAACCTAGATATAAATACATCAAGTGATAGTTATAACTTTGGCAATGATCTTTAGGGGTCCTAGAGTTCTGGAGTTTGTTTTCTATCTCAGGCTAAATGTCCCAAGTGTGATGTTGTAAGTCTGGGTTACCACTGGAAGGGAAGAAAAGATCTGAGGTTTTCCATTGCTTGTTTCCCTAATAGCAGACTGCAGTGAATTGCATACTAATTCTGTGGTTGAAGTTATGTGAAAAGCACCAAGGGCATATGAGTAGGTGTCCTCTTTGACATCTAAGTAAACAAACAAACATTTTGGATACAGAAAAATAAGAATCATTGTGAACCAGGACAAAATGTTCCAGCCTGTTCCCTGGCACCCTCTCCTTGCGTGTTATTTACATATGTAAATTATCATCATTTTAAGGTAGCTTTAATGAGGATTGATTATAAAGCAGTTTCACCCATTCCCAGTTTATCAAGAGATTGGCACCTATCTGTTCATCCTGCTCCATTTCAGCTTTCTGGAGCTCTGGGAAAGGATCGCTCTGCACTTTGCCAACAGCAGCGCTCACTGCTGGCTTTCACTAGTCGGGGCCAAATTCTTTCGCTTTTGTTTGCAGTGATTAATGCTGAAATAAACGGACCTTCTTGCAGTATTCAATGTGAAAAAGCTCAAAGTATGCTCAGATACAGACTACAGTAACAAAGTATATGCTGCTTGACTGCGCTCCCTCTCCTTTGCTAACACTGATGTGGAGGGGATGGGGGGCAATTAAGCTTTTCCTCGGTTCATAGGACAGAAGACGGTACTTTATTATTATTAATAACAACAACAATGATAATAATTATAATAATAACAACAATTGTATTATCAAAGCACTTAGAACCAGAGACTGGATGGAGCAAAATGCCCTTGGGATATTACAAGCTAAATATCAAACTAAACACCAGTGGGGAGAAGAGCTAATTGGGGTAGGAAGAGTGGAGTACAAGAGAACAATAAAGCAACAACAGGCAGCGGTGTAACTCCTGGTGTTAGCACACCAGAATTAGTTTTTGGAGGTGCTGACTCAAAGCAAGTTAGCAAGAGGGTCTCCAAGGAGGTTAATGTGGTATCTTTCTATACTCAGAGGACCAATTCCCAAGGAAAAGGGGCCCTTTTAGAGAAAGCATGCAAATGTGTATTAGAAAACACACAGTAGACACCAATGTCATCCTGTCCTCCTCTCCTGTACAAAGGGACTGTGGGAATCAAGCCTTTAATAGGAAACAAATGATAGATAGGGAAAGGAAGGGCCTTCAGCCTTAAGCCAAGTAGCCTCCACTTGATGCAACTTAAAGGCAAGATGAGCTGCAATGAATAGTGACAGCAGGGAACTGCCAGAGGATTTGCATTTGGGATGCACTGAAGTTCACCACATTGTGTCTGTCTATGGCAGAGCAAGTGAGAACAAAGATGAGATGGTAAACATGGGATGAAAATTTTTCCAATCATGAAATTTCATTTGGAAAACTCCTTCTGACAAAAAAAAAAAAATAATTCTTACAGAATAAAAATGAGAGAAAATGACATTTTCCTGGAAAATATCGGCCATTTTCCTGTTTTTACCATGAAGCAGGATCTTCACATTCTGGCCAGCGTTACCTTGGACTTTCTCTCCATCTCACATCATAGTTGTGTCTAGCTCTTGCAGATTATTTTTTAAAAAGCCCTCTACTTCTCCAATATTGTCTCTTTAACTCTGCCTAAGTTGTCACAGGAGACTGACAAACTCCAGATGAAGGGCCTGTGTGACAGGTAGGAGGATGCTCTGTTCTGTGAGAATGGTGAAGAAGGGGACAGGGAGGTAACTGGCACAAATGATCATTGGATGGATTCCTGTCTAAGTAAACAGAGTGCTTCCACTGAACAGTAGACAATAAAGCCAATACTTAAGCCAAAATTCTGAAAAATTGCAACCACAAAAGCCCTTGCCCATTTCTCAGATAGCAGAGGAGAAGATTGGGCAAAACAAACCAAGTGCCAATAAACTTTCACTTCCTTTTGTAAGACACTCTGTGGACATCTTTAAAATATAGTATGTTGCAGACATGAAAGCCTGGGCTGGGAAAAACTGGTCACTGTAAAAATAGCCAATTCTTCAATGATTAAGCAACTGGGAAAGCAAAGTACATTTTATGTGTGTAGATACAGTGGTTTTTCACTGGCGCAGAACTTGAAATTTTGAGGTGATTAATGCCCTTGAAAACTTGAGCAGCTATGTTGAAACAAGAAATGTCTCAGCACAGAATATTGCCCCTGTTCTTCTCATTCCAGCTTCTGGTGTCTGATTTTTCCTCTCCTTTTCAGTTGCTTGACAAAAATATGTTATTCTAAACTACAGCTTTCTTTGCTTTCAAAGTGCTCATTTCCTTAATATTGTATTGGGACCTTGTCTAAACCAGGATTTTTTTTTCCCCAAACTTCCAACTGTTATTACCATCACAGTAGAAATAATTGGAACATTTGTGTAAAAAAACCTTGCAGCAGTCAGTGGCAATTTAGCACACACCATATCTGGATATTGGTTCAGAGACCTGGGAGCTTGTTCCTTTTTTTTATAACTCTCCTGGATTACACAGGAAAACATGATCAATCTTGACAACAGGTTTTAACAACAGTGCAACCAAATTGTTCCCAAAACCAATTTACTTATAAGAGTAAGAACTTTCTTCAGATACACAAATACTCCTGAGCACAAGCTTTCCTAGTAATCAGGCTACTGACTGATTGGAGCATGTTGCCAAGTACAAGTACATTGCAAGCTATGGATTTTTACAGAGCTTCCTTCATTACTGGTCACTCAGCTATTATTTTAACTTNTAATAGATTTGAAATGCAAAGCTACCAGTGGTTTTGGACAGGAAATAAGGACTGTCATAGCCAGTTGCAATAGGGGATAGAATTTCAGGTAGGCAGATTATAACAACTAGAAGCAAAATTTGGCTGAGGCCCAAGTCAACCCCTATTAACTTAAACAATTCTACAGGATCTTGAATCATTAAGACCGATTTTAAATTTCTTCTTGCCTGCACGGTCAAGAAGGGCCAATCTGCTGCTCGCAGTATTGTCTGAGTCACGTTGGAAGCTAATGCTGGTGGCGATTCGATTGTAAGCATCATTTCCCACAGCCCCATTGGGAAGGTTTCCCAGCCAGCTCAGAGCCTGCCTAAGTCCACTCCATCACCCAGCTCTGGCATCACAGAATTCTCTGTTCCAGCAGGCTAAGTGGTACGGCCATTCCTGCTAGTATAAAGGAGCTTAAGCTTAGGAAGAATGCTTGTTTTCATGACATTTAACATATCTGGGTATTCCCACTGAGAAGCAGGATATTCACGCTGTGAAGAAGGGGCTGGACGAGGTGGATCTGCAGCAATTTCTATCCAAAAATGTCTCTGTTTCTGTGAGAACATTTTGGTAGTGTCAGGCAGCACCTGTATTCCATTAACTCCAAAAGCATTTCAGTGTTTACAGTAACCAGGAAATGTCAAAGTCTGTGTTATATTAACAAGTCAGCAGTAACAACTGCAGTTCCAGTTTTTAGAGCTGCGCAGAGAACAGTCTACTGTAAGTTGCTGAGAGTTTTACTTTTTTGGTTGAAACACGAACAGGCCTGTAGTGCTGCCCTTCAAACCATTACAGAAAACTTTGGAGAAAAAAAAATATCAAAAGAAGTCCAGTATTGCTTTGGCAATGGCTATACATAATCAGGTAGGCAGAAGCATAGTGGTGAACTGCAAGTTTAATAAACACTTGTGACACCAAATTTGTAGCTTCTTCACCTCAGTTGTGCTTAGACTCTTCCTGCCTTGTGCATCTAGGCTGAGGAGGTTCACACAATGACATCATTTCATTCAAGATTCAGTACCTTGGAGACAAAGCTATGTTTTATTTTTATGTGGATGACACTACATATATGCACAGTGAGGTGAGCTATATGGTGTCACTGCACAGTAGGCAGCAGATTTTATGAGAGCCCTGATGTGCTGCTGTATAATAGTAGTCTTTATAAAAGAGTTCCACTGTGAGACATGAAATACTCCACCATGCAAAGCTTAACTTATTGTGGTCTTCCAAACAGACTCCATCTTCTGTATGCAAGAGGCAATAAAATCTGTTACGCACCCATTTGCCTTTTACTGAACTGAATCTTAATAGCGACATTAAATTACTATTACTTAAATAGTAACATCAAATAACAGGGGAGAAAGCTAGAAAATAACAAGATATTTTTCTTTTCTCATTTGGGATTGAAAGCAACAACTTAATTACCAATAAAGGCAATAGCAGGGACTGCTCTGTAGCTGGCCCAGCATACCAAAGGCAGAGGGAGCTTGAGGAGCTGTTTCCCTGTCACCTGCTGCTGTGTACAGTGACATGACCAGAATGATGACAGGGGTCACAGCCACTGCTCTCTACTGATAATGCCAAGACTTGCTTTCCAGAAAGGGACATTTTTTTTATCTAGTATTACTTGAAAACTTCATTCCAGAAAGAACAGAGCAGGCTTCACCTCCACCTTGCAGTCCTTTGGAGCACTGTATTCTACCTGGCCCCACTCACCCTCTTACCATTAGTAGACACTATTTTGAGACTCCACATACACAACTCCCCTCCACTTTAATTATGTGCCATGCAAATGAAGGAGATACACATTCGGGACCGCTCGAGAAGGCAAGAGAAAATTGTTACTTTGCTTTTAGGCACTGCTAGTTCCAAAGTTCGTTTTTAGCACTGCAATGGTTTCTAGTGAAATTAGTTCCTATGCATTATGTCACCTTTACAGTGTTGCAGATACAGGTGTTGGTCATATTGTTTACTTTTACTGCTGTCACGCACGGCTCACTTCAACAGCTTTTCATCATTTCATGCCAACATAAACCTGCTCAGTAGTAATTACCTGAGATTGTTCTACATTTCAGGGGAAATTTTTGAACCATTTACATTACAAAATCCCACGTAAATCGCTTGAAGAGCAGGTGATAAAGGGATTATAACTCAGCAGGATCTTACGTAATGTTAGCTTTCGAGACAGAGGATCAGTTAATTTACCTGAAAGAGAATATTTATACTAAGTAATCCTTGAAGTTCATTTCATCAAAATTATCAGATACACAGTTTCAGGCCTTAATAATATTTTAGTGAATGTCACTGCTCAAGGGGGAAAATGTGTAAGAAGTCAATCTGAAAACCAAAAACTAGACCTCTTATGCCTCAAACTGGAGTCTATTCCCAATTTCTCTTCTGAAACGTTGCTAAATGGTTTTGCAGTGATTTAAAGTAGTTTACTGCTGCCAGTCAAGTTGTAAGAAACACAGTTTCACCTGGAAAATGTTATCGTCCTTTAGGACTTAAACAGATTTGGATTTATCCTCCTCCCTCCTGTCCTGTAGCTCATCTTTTATAGGGGGGCAGGATAAATGCAACATGGGTTGTGTGTACTACTAGAAAGTAACAATAGGCTCTTACTCTGTACAGATAAAAATTACCATAGAATCAGAGAATTGGAGAATGATTTGGGTTAGAAGGGACCTTAAAGGTCATCTTGTTCCAACGCCCCTGCCATAGGCAGGGACACCTCCCACTAGTCCAGGTTGCTCAAAGCCCCGTCCAGCCTGGTCTTGAACACTTCCAGGGATGGGGCATTCACAGCTTCTCTGGGCAACCTGTTCCAGTGTCTCACCAGCCTCACAGGAAATAATTTCTTCCTGATATCTTGTCTAAATTTCCCCTCTTTCAGTTTAAAGCAGTTACCACTCATCCTATCGCTACACTTCCTGATCAAGAATCCCTCCCCCCTCTCTCCTGTAGGCCCCCTTTTAATTCAGAATTGGTGAAATTCAAGGTCTTCTCAACAAGCACCAGGGATGGCCTCCCTTCCTACAAGAACTGCTTAAATTCATTAAAAAAAGTGCCACAATCTAGACCAAACACTAGTGACAATCTCACGCTCTGGGTGAAATTCTTGACTTGCTGAGGTAAATTGTAAAAACTCCCATATGCTTCACTGAAAATTTCATCCAGTGTGGGTACTCCCCTTTCCCTGCTCACTCCCATCATGCTTCTTCAGAATACGTGAGCACGAAGCCCTCGGTTTCTTGCTGATTTTATGATTCTTGTTAACTGGGGATTCCAGCACACAAAGGTGCTACATGTTCGGTATCTTCCCTTCATTGGACATCTCTAGGACTTAAAGGTGAGTAGAAATTTAGTGCTGTGGCATTTTTCATTAGTTAAGTAAAACGATTGTATCTTCCCTGTGTGCCATCCTTCACTGACTTCTCTGAATGTTTCTTTTTGTAGTCAGTTGTGTTGACAATGCCAGGCATCACTGTGATATAGTTCCTGAATTTATATGATGACATTATAATAATAGCAATGCGGTTCTTTATGGTTCATATAAATTAGCAGTTTATTTGCTTTCATGACTAGTGCTGCAAATTGAACAGCTGCTTTGACTGAGCTGTTTTAATTAAGTTGTCCATAATGCTGCCTAGGTATTTTGCTGAACTGGTAACACTTCATTAAGTATACAGTATCAGTGAACGCTTCAGATCATTCCTGAGCATTACCTCACACTTAGGTAAATTGAAATCCCATCTGCTTTGAGGCTGTCAAATCACCTCGCTTTGGTGACTTGAATTTGGTCCTCCGAAATCTTTCTTATCTTTAGTACCCTAGGAAAGCTTGGGTTTGCTACAGATTTTGCCATCTGTTCACTCGCTTGTCAAGATAATGAAGCTTTAAATGATACTTGTCCTAGTAAAAATCTTTGTGGCAACCTATTCTTAGCCTCTTTTCATTTGAGAACTGACACGTTTAATTTGGATGCCTTTGGATCTTTTATGAAGTTTATGTTCTATGACCAAAATTTCCTTCCCACACTGATTTCTCACATTATTTCCTCTCTGTTTTGAAGTTCTCTGCAGTATTAGTTTGGAAAGCCTAGATAAGTTTTATCTCTTCCTCTTTTCCTGTGCAAAAGCTGTTTCTCTTTCTTTTACAGAGCCATACTGGATCATACATCTGTATTCTCATCTGGGTGTATTATAGCTTGCTTTGTTTTTTTCAGAAGCATATATGATAATTAATATGGGAAGCTGTAATTATTTTTGCTGCCCACAATGGCTTCTTTTCATCTTTAAATATGGGTATTATTCTAGCTGCCTTGGACAGCTGAATCCAAAGAGTGTATTCCAACACTTCCACTATTAAGTCTGTTTCTGACAGTGCTTCTTCTGTTATTTGCAAAGAGGACTCCAGAATGCACTCACAGCCAAGCAGTAAGACTGGAAATACTCCGGCCAGGCACAAAAAAAATAATTATTTTAAAAACTATGTCCCTAAGTCTTATACCATAAGTCACTGTCCAATTTTCAGAAGTGGTTACCATTCATCAGCCACTTCGGAAATCCCTTCTGAAAATCAGGTGATTTGAAAATGCCTTAAGAAAATGACTTATTTCTCCGTTTGTTCTTTTTTTTTTTAGCATGGGGTTTTGATGTGGAGACACTGGAATTGCTTTGCTGTTGTAAAAAATGAAATGAACACCTTGTTGGATCACACTTGAGAAATTTGAAATGGGAATCCTGCCAAAGCTCAGGGCTTCCTTCTTGTTTTGACTGTTGCACTGCTCTTGCTTCTGTTAGTATCACATTCCTACCACTTGTGCTTTTCAGACACCTACGGCCAAACTTGTTCCCAGTTTAACTCCACTGAACTCAATGGAACTGCAACAGAAGTGAATTTGTCTCAGTATGTCTGTAAATTAACCAGTCATTTAAGCTGGAGAGAGTGACATTGATAAGTAATAACAGCACGGGAGTGGTGAAAGGAAGATATCTCCTAGTTAGTTTTGGACAGTTGACACTAACTCCGTTGTCAGATAAGTCTTACTGACTGTGGGAAAAGCTTAGTAGGAAAAGTCACACTCGCTGCCTGCTAACTGTAGGAGGAAAGCAGATCTGGAATGCAGAGGAAATCTTGACATTCATTATCTGTTCCCCCAAGCCCTACCAGCCAGGCAATCAAAATAACTAGCTGCGTATCAGCTCTCTCTGTTCCTGGACCATACAAATGTGCTTTCTTGACAAAGTTTATGCTCGCAGGAGAGGGGGCAAAAAGAAGAAAAGAGTCTAAATTGGGTGTGGGGGAGTATTTCCTGCCAAAAAAACAGGGCTGCTTTTCTGTAAGATCTAAAAGGATAATGATGAAATAAGCCTAACACTGTAGACAGAGGTGCCTCTGTGGTTTCCACAGCACAGCGATGCATACTTGACAACCCAGCAGCCCTACGCAACAGAACTCCAGTACTTCATCACTCCACTTGGCCTCTGTTGACATTGTCAAGGACACTATGCCACAGGCTTCGCTAAGAGAAGAATAAAACCCAAGGGAACAAAACAACTGGAAAAGAATTCTGTATGCCCGTCCAAATTACATTGTGTAAGAATTCAGTGGACTCAGTGGAAATGAACACTTGAAGATTAAAGGTATTTTCTCTCCTGTGATCATAGGACACAAGATCTATCAAGACCTAAGGAAGAACAATTTACTATTCTTACACCAATGTTCCATATTTACATCACAGCAAGTTAGAGACTCTCACATATTTCTGCATATGCTTAGTTACTTACCTATGTGTAACTTAATACTTTGGGTTATCATCCCTCTGTGGTTATTGTTATGCTTAAAAAATTCCAAGGCCATGGGGCCATAGGAGAGGAGCGCATCAACAAAAGCAACCAATCAATAGGTGTATTTTAGATTAAGTTACTGCATATTTTGAGTTCTCCAATGCACTACCCAGTCATTGAATGTACTGCATCAGTTCTTTCTTATAAATAGGTAAAAATATATAGTAGGAGTTTAGTTTAACTTTGCAAACTCACCTTGCTTTTTTGTTACCTAATGGAAGTCCAGAAAGCTATAAATTGAAGATTTCAATAATGGTGAAAGACAAGAAAAGAAAGAGTGTGAAAAGAAGGGATAACTTTATGTTTTATACATCAGACAGATGCCAACATCAGCAGTCTGCTAGTGATGCCAGAGTACCTATGGCTTTGTGCCTGCTTTGTCTATTAAAAGACCCTGGAAATCCAAACTATTGGCTTTTCTCACTGGAGGCCTAGCATAGATAGTAAGGCAACTACTGCTGGGAAATGCTGTAAGGAAGACCAGTCACCTGTGGGATATTGCAAACATTCCCTTCCATTTCCACTGCCTGGGGAAGCAGACACAGTAGAAACAGTTCTCCGAGTCTCTCCCTCCTATTTCTGCACCCCAGACCCTTCTGTCTTTGGCAGAAGTGGACCACTACCACCCGGGGACCCTTAGCCACTCATTCTCTCATTTTTCTGTACCAGGAAGCCTTGATCTACTGCTGCCTGAGCTAGAAGCATGCCCTGGTTTGCACAAGCAGATACAGAGGCTCTTCATAAGCTCCTCCTGGTGATGAACTCTGCATGGACAAAGGGCACAGCAGAGAACTGAGGCAGGGTGGGGATCATAACCTGGGTACCAATCATCTCATGGATCAACATGCATGAAAATAAGCTCTTGACAATTTATTTGAACGATGAATTAGAAACAAATGTAGAAGTTTTAAGTCATCTCTTTTTGTATGAAGAACACTGATGGTAATATAGGGCTGTAAGATTTCTGAGGGAAGGACTCTCATTCTGCCTGTACAGCGCTCAAGAGGGCATTATTCCAGGCCTGAGGCCCACTGTCACTACCTCACTATAAACACTTTAAAATAATAAATGACTTAATTAGCAATCCAAGTAAATGATAGTTTTAAGACTTTGCTAAAAGAACTACATCCATTTTATGAAATACAATGTTCTGGCGCTTCCCATTTCCTCAGCTACTTAGAGGACTTTTTGATTCTGAAATGCTGTGAAAAGTTGAAGGTGTTTTGGTTTTGTTTTTTTACAGTTAGAAATAATTTTCTGTACAGCTATAAATGCATCATTAAGAGGCTAATCCTACCCCCACCAAGTTACAAGTGACTGCAATTGGCACAGAATTAGGTTCTAGAAAGGAAGAATCCTTAATATTCTGCAGGGTAAACCTGCCAGATTCTATGTTAAAATCAGTTTACTTCTCAGAATTAAGGCAATTTAAAAATGAATTTATAATTATGGACCTGAAAACCATTCAACCAATCTAATAACTTCATTGATACTTACAGATGGGTGTTTTCCTGACTTTTAAGAGCAAGCTTTTCTCATTAGCAAATGCCGTCTTAGTGTTAATTACATATCATATGTAATCATATACTTCAATAAGGACTGAATTTAAAGTCAGGAGAAGCACTTACACCTTTGACAAGCTAAGAATTGCAGAAAATGACAGTTACTACTAAGCAATATACAGTGACAACTGTAACTGTTCAAGTAATTAAAAAAAGTTGTTGTTCATGGAATAAATACATTTTTAATCAACTTTGCTTAAGAGCAAATTCAGTAAATTCAACATCTCCTTTTGCATTTCCACATAGAAGTCATCCAAATCACATTTCAGACATTGCACATGGCACAGCCTGTTCATAAATTTGCAACTAATACTGAAAAACCTGCATGGCAATCAGGCAGAGTTGTGCCTAGCACGGAGTGTGCTGAGCAACTTCTTGACTATTTCATCATATTACTTATTTAAACTACCACTGAATCGGTTCTTAAGTCAGCTCTGATGTAAAGCCATTCGTTTTCACAAGAATTGCACAAGGGAAAAATTTGTCCTTTTGCATTAAAACAAATTGTCCTGACATACATACTAGCCTTATTTCTTGGTAGCGAACCAAGAAATATTCCAGGCTAGGTATGTACCTAATATAAACAAATTTACAATTAAAACCTAAAGCCTTTACCTTCTCAGACCCCATGTCAAAAGCAAACACTTCACCAAGGCTGGGAAAGCAATTTCCGATGCACTTAGTAACACCCATATATAAAGCAACTCTTGACCATCTGTTTTCTTGAACTTGCCATTCTTATTGCCCTGCCTTCAAAAAGACACAGAGCCAAAATCACAACTGACAAATGCCATTACATGCAGCAGAATTATACATGGGATGGCTTTGGCACATCTACGCCGTTTGTATGCAGCTCCAGCCTCCTTGCTGCACTTCAGCTGTGGTTTGGCAATATGGTGGAAATTACTAATTTGCTTTTGCCTTGTGCTGAGCACTCAATAAATACCAGCATCTCTATGTCCATTTCGGTAATAGCAACTTGCTGGCCTGGACGGAATCTAATACAGAGAACAGGAAGGGCAGAGGCTGTATGGTTTTCAGTTGAAAAGCTTGCTAAAGCAATGCTCCTGTTTCTTAGGAAGGTGCCCCTGTAGTTGACATTAACACTACACAGCTCTTTGTCCTCCTCTAGTGGTCCCATTATAATTAGGGATAGGCTTATGCAGTGATTACTTCCTTCAAGTTAATGTGGTTATTACTCAAATGTAAGGGTCTTGAGGCTCGTGCCTAGAGATCCTGTGCTCAATCCTCACACAAGAAACAGTAAAGCGGTTTCATCACTCTGGTGCTCATGGAAGTGGAAACTGGTGCTGCTGACCACAGCCAGTCCCAGCTACACAGATGCTGTGTCTTTCTGTGCTGTGGCTGTCTCCTCTGAGCAGAGCTTCCATCACAGCAGGTTGTTCAACAGCATGAAACAGTGGCATGGTCTAAGATCCCACAAAAGGTCCTATGTTGCAAAAGGTCAGAAGCTGGCTGCTTCCTTCAATAGCTTTATTGCCCCAAGTAACTTACATTAAGCATATGTTCCAGCCAGAAGCATTCCTCTGTGTTTGCCTCCCTGACTTGAAAACAAAGAAACAGCACAGAATCTATCTTGTGTCCTGGGCCTTTCAGGGAGGAGCTATGTGCCTCTGGTACAGCACAAAACCCCAAAAGTTAATCCTTAGGAGTTGATGCTAAATAGTTAATTAGCAAAACCTGAACCTGGAGAATTGTTATGTGAGAAAAATGTTTTCTAATGGGTAACACTAAAACTGCTGGAATTGCTGCCCATTAGAAATGCTTTCTGTGAAAACAAAAGGCTCCTACTATATGTATAGCTAATCCTTTTGTGTGTGTCTCTCTCAGAGCTGTAATGCCTAGTTAGCATTATAACACACTAAGGATTTATTTTGCTGTTTGCAGAGTTTAAAATGTCTAACCTTCAAACTTTTTAAGTTATACCTTGCCCAGGAAATAAAATACATGAACATAGCTTGCATCGTGCCTATGGGAGAGGTCTTAGGGAAAAGTCTAATGGAAACAGAAAACAGGTGCACTAGATTTTTTTTATTATTCAGTGAAAATTTTCCAGGCATTTCCAAACTTGGAAAACCCCAGTTTAAAGAAAGTTGGTTGCTCAGATGCCGTGGAGCTGTATATGGCTGTTTGACCACAACCTTTGTCAGACATTTGTTCAGTCATAGAAGAAAATGACTCGAGTATTCTATGGGTCCATATCTGACCTTAGTTGCTGGAAACCAACACCCCCTAATTCCAACTAAACTTTAGAGCAATTTATCAATCCACATTAGATCACCATTTGCAGGAAGGTTCCTGTCACATCTCAAGAGAAGTTACAAACCCCCCAAGCTCATCTATCAGCTGTTTAGTGTCCACCTCTCCTTAGGAGTCCAAGCTGTAAACAAAAATGAGTTAAGAAAAAACTGTATAGTACCTTCATCTGAAATCACCTATATTGTGTACAATTGTTGACTAGATATTATTTCTTAACATTTACAAGCTCTGGGGTTTTTTTCAGTATTTTTCCTATTAAAAATATTGATTGAAAAGCAAGGTTACAAAAAGGACTACGGAGCAGGGAAATGGAGAAAGATATTTGGAATTGCATTGAGTATTAGTAAGTGTATAAAGTGTCTTTATACATTATTGCTTCATTGTTTCAGGAATTTCTTTTATAAAAATTAGAGTATTCCTTAAGAGATCAAGCTTTTATTTATAATTTGCATACTCATATAATAAACCAGTATACATATATGTTTTTAGTCTTGATTGACTTGTTTTGCTGGCTGGGCTTTTTTTGGGGTGTGTGTGTGTGTGTGTGTGTGTGTTTGTTTTGAGGTTTCTTTGGGTTCAGGGTTTTTTTTGGGGGGTTGGGGTTTTTTTGGGCAGTATCCTGAGGTATATATATAGTAAAGGTTCTTATTTTCCTCTTGCTTTTGAGAGCAGTTTGACCTCAGCTGCTCCAGAACATCAGTAGGAGCTGAGTAGCAAAGATCTGCCTTTTCAGAAGAACAAAGCAGGGGCTTGTTCTATCATTTCTGATTATGAAAGGAACACACAGGCAGGAAGAAGCAATCTCACTGCCTGATTTTGGGAGCCAAACTGGCACCACACAGAAGTTAGAACAGGAGCCAAATGAAAGGACTCTCTAATGCACTGACTGCAGTACAAGAACCAAGTCTATCTGCTTCTAAAATGAGCAATACAGAGCTTAACTAGTTGACAGGCCAAGGCCACCTAACAGCTGGGTTTATTTGCTAGTTTACTTTCACCACATCAGTGCTGAGGAAAACAGCCTGTTCATTTTTCAGTCCAAAGTAAGCATCTACACTTCATGTTGGAAACATGTCAAAGTGACTCCACTCTTCTTTCTAGTAAATGCATGGGATCCCTGGATGAGGATGTTTTCTTTTCCCCAGTTATTTAAGGTCAGGTTTCATCTTGGGTAAACTGTTGTACCTGGAGTAATGACAGCATGATACATGAATACTACCTACGTCCTGGGAGGGACTGCAGAATGTCTAACCCAGCTTCTGCTCTCCCCTGCAAAGGATCATAGAATCATAGAATGGTCCAGGCCAGAAGGGACCTCTAGGGTCATCTAGTCCAACCTCCCCACAGTCAGCAGGGACACTCCCAACTAGATCAGGTTGCCCAGGGTCTCATTGAGCCTCACCTTGAAATAAGGAAGGGGCCTCAACCACCTCCCGGGGCAACCTGTTCCAGTGGTCCACCACCCTCAGAGTAAAGAACCTATTCCTAACATCCAATCTAAATCTGCTCTTCTCGAGTTTGAAGCCATTGCCCCTCATCCTGTCACTGCAGGCCTCTGTAAATAGACCCTGCCCAGCCTTCCTGTAGGCTCCCTTCAGGTACCGGAAGGCTGCTATTAGGTCTTCCCGCAGCCCTCTCTTCTCCAGGCTGAACAACCCCAGCTCAGGATGGGACAAGGGAGCTTATGGCCATGGCCTCAGCTCCACCTCCCGCACATTTGCAGGCAAGTGAAAAGCTGAAAGAGATCACCTTCTCCATCTCCCCACAAGCAAGAGGAAAATCCCAGAACATGTGAGCCGCATCTATTTCCCTGCTCACAGTGTGATCAACTCCGAACTCCTGCCTGCAGACTGCAGCAAAGGTAAAATACAAACATGAGCGTAAAATATTATATGACCAAAGAAACACAAAAATACATAATCAGTGAGAAGCACTGTACCCAGGTTTGATTTTGCGGTGAGTTAAATGCTTGCAGTTTATAACAAAGCCGGGTGGAGTTGCAGTTCCCTCTCAGTTCCCAGAATCAGGCCCTTTCTTGGCAGTTGTTCACATACAGCTGCTGTATAGCACAGTTCTGGTTTCTAAAGCTATAGAGACCTCTCCTTAAAGTCAATTATCATTATGCCTGGACAAATATTGCAGGATCAGACTATTCGTTACAGCCCTGGGACCTCAACTGCCTCTATTTGAATTTTGTAATATATCAGTCAAGGATAGACAATTATCCACAGAGTACTTCTGAAATGGCCCAAGGTCACATGAGGATTTTATTGTATTACTGCAGTGCACCATCTTCCTTGCCAGCCCATTGCTGTTCTGCTACAGACTACATTACCATGCATCAGCAAATACACGAGCACGCTGCTATATTTAGTGTTTCATACATACCACTAAAATAGAGGATGTGTCATCTTTTAATCTGACTTCAAATTTTTGTCAGCAAGGTAAAAGCTCATTTTCCCTACCCATGATGAAGTGAGCTCCGTGTTAGTCATTTTGAGCTATGTGGCAATAACTTTAAAAATACATTAGGCAGCTAGAATGCTTGAGCTGAATAGAATGATTTTTACCAAGAGATATACTAGGAGACAGTAAGGATGCATAGCATCAGTCAGCCAGGTTTTAATAGTGACTACAACAGGTTATTTAAAAAATCCCACAGCAATCTGTTGGCAAGAGGAGGAGCTCACCAAGGCATTCTCTGTGGTATCATAGAAGGCATTTAGGTTATCATGGGTTACAGTTCCAGAATAGAGATAGGTTTGGTGATGCGTAACCAACAACATGAGAAGAAAAGAAAAGCATTGATGATGATGACTTGAACAGAGTAGTCTGTTGCATGGTGATGGGACTGCGGCAGCCCTATTAGCAACATCATCTATTAATGACAGCAGGAATGTAATTTAATAGTTGGAACCACAATTACACCAGGATCACCATGTTCATTCTGAAAGAAAGTAGGGCTCAGTGGATGAAGCTGGCATTTTCACAGATCTTGGTAAAGCCTCAGAATAGGGTGTTTTTTACATATTCATAAAACTTACTCATTCATGCCATCACATACAAGCAGTACAAGTGTGAATTGTCTCCGTCTACTGCTTCTGCACTGAGCCAATAGACAACCTGCTAACCTACAGAACAAGGGCAATCCTGTCTACTTGAAAAGCAACGTTTCCAAAGTGCTTATTCTTTCTTGCAACTGTCCCTTGAGCTTTGCTAACTACATCTAAAAGGGTCTGGGTGACACCACCATGTTTGCAACCTAAATCTAACTCCTCATAACAGTGTATTTGCTTAGTAGCGTGCAATTATATAAATATATAAATACTAACATTTCCAAGTCTTTGTGGAACCCCATTTCAGCCCAACCCGGGGTTGTCCATCCCAGCCCCATGATGCTGCATCACTGCTGTTCTCCAGCTCTGCTGCAGTCCTGCCCAGCCATGAGACCCAACCTGCAGATTGATATCCCATCCCATCTTTAGCCCATCTCCATCCCCAGGGCCCTGCCTGGCCATCCTGGAGCTGTGTCTGTTCCCGCTCCCTGGTACCCAGGGAGCCACCAGCCCATGCTTCACCCTGTTGCTTCTAAAGAAAACAGAGAGCAGAATGAATTCATACATCTGGAGTCACATCTCACCACGATTTAGTATTTTTTCCTAATGCACTTTTTTTTTGTAATGTCCAGAACATGTTTCCAGTGTGTGTACCAGTACCAGTGTTATTACTTCTGGAAATAACAGCACTAGACCTGGCAACCTTATCAGCAGTACTGGTACTTCAAAGGAGGTTCCGCTGGGGTGGCTGAGCAGTCTATGCAGCTGCAGCTTTCCTTAGGACACATTTCAGGTATTCATCTTAACATATTGCAAGGTGTTCATTGTAAATCCAGGGAATGGAAGCCCTAAAATAATGCATTATTTTTTTTTAAAATATAAATAAAATGCAAGCCATCAAGAAAGGAACCACGTCTAAAGAGCAGGATTTTTCTTCCTCTCACACAAAAATACAGCTTATATGGAGAACAATTAGAAGCCAAGGACAGCATAGCCCTGGGGAAAGGGCTGCAGGAGCCCCTGCCCCTGGCAGCATCAGTTCTGAGCTGTATTCCCAGCTCCTGCTGGGATGGGATTAGAGAGGCCATCTCCATCTGAAGTGGTTGATGGTGTATGGTGGGGAGAGCAGGCTGTTGCCTCACTATGACCCACCAGTGCTCTGGGAAATGACCGTTGTGGGCCTTTAGAGCTCTAGTTTGAGTAAGCTCTCTCCACACCAACATGAAAAAGAGGTCAGGAATACAAAGGGAAATAACAAAAAAGAATGAGAAAGAATAAGAAGTGATAACATAAAAGGAAGGTGGTGCAGAGAATGAACCTGAGCAGAAGAATGCTGTTCTGAATGTGGCCGATATGGGCAAACTGGGGCTTCTTCTTAGGTGAGAAATTCCAAATCAGAAAAAACCTTCTTATCCAGAAAGCAGAGAAGATACCAGAAATGTTTAGGAACTGCAAATCTAGAAGGAACCCTTGTCCCTCAGTCCAAGACAAATTTTTAAATTTAAATCATGTTTTCTTTCTCTTTTTTTTTTCTTTCTTTTTTATTTTTCTTTTCTTTTCTTTTTTAATGCTTTAACATAACAAACTTCAAAGCCAAATAAAAATCAAAACTTCTCACTTTGAAAACTGTTGGAACATCTTGGATCAAGACGTAACACTTATTTTACAGAAAAGATGTGAAATAGAAATTAATGAATGCTAACCTTTTCCTGTAAAATGGTTCTGTTTGAAGAAATGGACATTTTCTGCCAAAAGCATTTTAATGACAAATATATTATCAGCTCTATCCATATGCTAGATTTCCATGATTAAAGTTCCACCTCAGCAACCAAACTGTGTCAGAAAATGACCTGCCGTTCTTCTTCCGTACCTGCAGTTATGAATTTTTCAGCTATGATGTTCTGCTGTAAGGACAGGTGCTAAGCGTTATCCCTTTTGGTGACAAAATTAAACTTATCATAAAAACAAAATAATTCAAAAATTAATCATAGTAAAAAAGTGGGAAATTTATAATAATCAGTTGTATTTAAAATTTAAGTGTCCTTGATGTGTTTTCCTTTTCTTTATGTAGCAAGCCTTCAGTGTCACAGAGAGGTTTTGATCCAAGCAATGAACACAATAAAAACAATTGCTACATCAATCTCAAAATTGATGGGATGTCTTTAGCTTTAGAAAAGCACAGGCACATTTCATTGACAAATGCCATCATGGAATAAATACACCTACAATTCCTAAAGCAGACAAAAAGTTAATGTGCAAAGCATTTGAATGAAAATACTTATATTTATACTCTGCTCAATGGCCTTCATGTTATTTTGATCTGACGTTAAGAACGTGAGGGTGAAATTGCCAAAGGAGACCTGCGTTTTCTAGGCCAGGGTTGCTGGCATTTTGCTAAATCAGCATTTTTGCCAGCAGAGCCATTGAATCAGTGACATTGGCTGCAAAAGGCTTCATTCATCTGTTTCTAACAGTGCTAAGGTGGCCCTTGGAAAGAACTGAGAATGCAATTTAGAGCAGAGACAGATGCTGCTTGGAGCAGGAAGAAATCACTGAGTTAGCACTGGCTTAAACTAGTCCTTCAGGCCAAAAAAATGATGCTAAGTCACCTAGGGACAGGGGGATAATTACAACAACAATGTCCAATTGCTTTCATTTTAATTGACACACACTGCATACATATTGACTAATGAAACAGAAAAAGCAGTTGGAAATGGGTGACTCCTGGCAAAATGGGTGATCTGGCAAAAGCTTTTGTGGGAATGAGGATTCACTTAAGACTTTGGGGATATTTCTTTTTGCAAAATTGTGGGGCTGTTATTAAATTCCAGTAACCCATGTTCTGGGAAGCAGCTTATTTTCACTGTATTTCTTAATTGTGCTTCATTACAATTTAATAAGGAAGTTTACCCTCAATTAAGCAAATCATCCAAGCAGTTGCTACTCCCTGTTGCAATGAATTGGTTTTGTCAAATGTGGGTTTAATTGCGTGTTAAGTATCTTGCTGAATCAGAATCTCTGTGTGTATATCAGCCTAACCAAACTTTTCCTTAGCTCCTGGCACATTAATGTTGTTGGGGTTCAGCGTATCCATTCCCTTAACTCTGCTTACTGCTCTGTTCTTTGTCCCTTGCAGCACATCAGCTCTAACTAAATAATTACCCCAGAGCAATCAAACACAACGATGCTGTTAATACTGACAACTGCATTGTCTACTGAGCTCATGCTAAGGAGTGATTCAGGCACTGGGACTCTGCCACTGAGGACAAGACCTGGGTAGATTTTACATTTTTTGGTAAATGTGCCTGTGTAACGAGGCTCTGCACCAGACTCAGCTACAGTGTGAGGACTGAGGCAGAAAAAGCACTCAGGTACACCTCACCTCAACTCACCCTATGCCCACCAGTGCCACTCTGACACCAATAACAAATACTTGGCTTCATCTCTGTTATTTCAGAAATCACCTTGCAAGGTGTAAGTCAAAAGTTGCTGAATTATCAGCCTTCCTAAGAACCACCTAAGTCCTACACCACTAAGTCATGAACAACAACATGGATGTGATTGTAGCAACTGCACAAAATAACTGAGAACAGTAGAGATTCTGGTGGTTCCTCCATCAAGGCATTCATATCTACACAAGCCACCAAGAACCTTTCAAGAAGTAAAGTAGCGTCTTACCTGCTTTTTCCTTACACAGCTTCTGAAACAGCACCTGTAAGAAAGAATTTATTTTTTGTTTAATAATGATACATTTTTCTCTTTCAAATAAGTTCCACATTTCAGGGATTCTTAAACATCAACACCACCTTAAACAGGGCATAAAATCCAGAGCTCATCAATAAAAGTCATGGGGAGAATCTAGTTTTTCTTGCTAAGGATAACCTGGTGCCCATTCCCAAGCCAGGTTCATGTGCCCTCAAAGGAGTGAGCTTACGAGCAGTCCCTAGCACAAGCAGGGTACGTGCTGCAGGGATATATGAGGTCCGGCACACTGAAACATGCCTGGAAGTGTCTCATGATGTTGGTGGGACTCAAGGAGGCAGCACGCAAGCTGCTGGCAAGGCATGTGTAGGCAGCTGTACCGACAGGTGGGAAACAAGGGACGCTGTGGCTATAGTGGCTTGGAGAAACAGAGTGATGGTGCTTGCTCATCTGTGACCAGGAGAGGGTCCCTCTGTCTGTGGGATGTGGCCAAACTGACTTGCAGTGTTGCATTCTTTGTACTTTTCACTTCCCTGCTTTGGGTCTGTCATGACCCAAAGGGTCATGGCTGGACATTAGGAAAAAAATCTTCACAGAGTGAGTGGTCAGTCATTGGAATGGGCTGCCCAGGGAGGTGGTGGAGTCCCCATCCCTGGCTGTGTTTAACAGTAGATTAGATGTGGTGTTGAGGGATCTGGTGTAGGAGAGAACTTTGTAGAGTAGGGCTGATGGTTGGACTCAATGATCCCAAGGGTCTCTTCCAACCAAACTGATTCTATGATTCTATGATAACTGGAAGTGGTACCACTAATGTCATGTTGGACACACCTCTTGGTCCATTACTTTTCTTTTTAATAGCTTACAATGCCCAAATCAGTGATTAAATGCATATCACCCATTCTCCTTTCCATATGATAAATCCATCAACTATCTAAACAATGCGGCCTGTAAATGAAACTAGCATAATGGGTGAAACTGTACCTAATTCTTTTTTTTTTTAATTAAACAGAAGGCTGAACTGATTCTTCCCAATAACAGTGAGCTCACAGGCGTGAAGTGCTCAGCCTGCTGCCAGCTGAAAAGGCAGCCACTCCTGCACCTTGCAGTGACAAACTCCCTACTCTTGTTATCTCCGTGTCCCCGTATGGACAACCATCTGCACCTTTCTGTCACATGCACCAAGTGCTCCACTATCTCTTCAGTAAATATTGCCTCTGCAGCCTTGATAGGAATCTGCCTATAAAAACATGCTTTTTATTTACTTTTTATTTAGTGAAGAATTTCACTGAGATGTTGGAAAATTCCTCCTCTAAGCTCACAGAACTCTGTTCACTGGTTAAGCATCTTTCAATAACAGGAAAAAGCACAACTAGATCACAGTTGTTTTCCCTTCTGCAAAGCAATTTCATTTTAAAAAAACCTCTTACTCAGTCTGAAGGTCTGCCTGAACAGCATCTGAAGTTAGTTTGTCTTCAGCTCACAGTGACAAAGTGAAGTGGTTACTTCTAGATGGGAAAACAATGAGTGGCTGAATCCAAATCAGGTTTTGTTACTGGCAATTTGGAGCTCAGTTCCAGACTAAGGCCTGCTCTGTCTCCCACAAATCAGTGTATGCTTCCCTAGACTGAATTGATTTGTTTAGATTTCATCCAGGCTCCCCTTTGATTTTTAGTTCAGTCATGGTGAAATGTCCAGAGATGGGAGCTGAGTCTCTTCCCCAGTGATGGTCCACCAGCATCCTGGTGGGCCTGCGGTACCTGCATGGACCCTCATGCTAGACCTCTTCTCCTCCTTCTCTTAGAGATTCCCTTCCTCCTAGGTCTTCTACAGCCTAGAAAGGGAGAACGTGCTTTTGATTTTGGCCAAGAAGGCAACGGTCTCCTGGGGTACATTAAAGAGTGTGGAGAGCAGGTTGAGGGAGGTCATCCTCCCCCTCTAGCTTGCCCTGGTGAGGCCCCACCTGGAGTGGTGTGTCCAGTTCTGGGGCCCCCAGCTCAAGAAAGATAATGAACTACTGGAGACAGTCTGGCAGAGGACTACAAAGGAAGATGGGCAAGGGACCGGAGCGTCTCTCTTATGAGGAAAGGCTGAGAGACCTGGGTTTGTTTAGACTGGAGAAGAGAAATGGGGACCTCATGAATGCTTACAAATACTGAAAGGGTAGCTGTCAAGTGGATGGGGCCAATCTCCTTTCAGTGGTGCCCAGTGACAGGACGAGAGGCAGCAGGCACAAACTGGAACGCAGGAAATTCCATCTTGGCATGAGGGTGGCAGAGCATTGGAACAGGCTGCCCAGAGATGTTGTGGAGTCTCTTTCTCTGGAGATATTAAAAATCCACCTGGATGTGTTCCTGTCCAGCCTGCTCTGCGTGATCCTGCTTTGGCAAGGGGGGTTGGACTAGGTGATCTCTGGAGGTCCCTTCTGACCTCAACCATTCTGAAACTCTGTGATTTTGTGATTCTGTAATGAATCACAGTCATCTGGCTCAAGAGTAAATTCAACTTACTTACCAAGTCTTTATGTGCATTCTGCAAAGTGCAAGAAGCAGAACTCCAGCACTAAGCCAAAATTTCTCCAGCAGCATCATTTAAAAAGAGTCAGCGCCGAGCCCTCAGGAGAGGGCTTTAGCAAAAGCATCTCACTTCCACAGAGAAATGGAAAATTCAGGCACAAGCTGTGCTGATTGGCAAGGGACAGGCAGGTCCCTCATCAGTGTGCCAGTTTTTTGGACTGCCTTTCTGCATGAGAAACACAGTTCTGTCCCTCCACTGTGCAGTGAGCTGCGTTGTTCTCAATCACCTTGCTGGGGACAGGCACCTGATTTTTAGCATCATGATGCTGGCATAAGCACACGGGAAGCAAGTGCCTCAAGTGCCATACTGAATCTTGGGATAAGCACTGCTTGAAGAATACATAAACGCTATGTGAATCAAAACAAATATGTCAATCCTGCTTGGATAGCTGGTTTCTCTGTTCCAGCACAGCCAGAAGGACACCAGCTATTATAGAATCAAATCCAGACTATGTTAACTTCCAAAATCTTTTTAGGATGCCATACAGAAAGGATGAAAATTGTTGCTGGAATAATCCCAAGCAGCAACAGAAAGCTGCCAACTAAAGTGATTTATGGAAATAATAATGATAATGCACTATATAACTGATTGTATAACAAAATACATTTATTGGAGGACTAGCACTGCATGTGAGCAGCGTGGCACCATCTAATCAAATACATAGAAACCATGGACCAAGAGAGTACAACTCTAGCCAAAAGGCTGTTGTAGCACCTGCTGCTATGAATAATAAAGAAATGATTTGCTTACAACTCCAGCTGTAGCAATTTTGCAAGTGGAAGTGTCAAACAGAAACCAAAGACAAATATGCTCTGCTGATATAACCATGTGGTATTCGCTGAAGTATGGAAGCCACTGGGCAGAAACCAGGAATTTATTAGATCCTGGGTCTATTGCTCAGCAGCCTGCGACTCAGAAGGGCCATCCCATGTTCACCTACGTGAGAAAAGGCTCCCAAGAAGCCTGCCTGTGCAGCACATCCCTTTGCTTTCTGATCAGAGCAGGATGAGCCAGTCTTGTGAATCAGGCAAAGTCCACCCTCAGCGGCAGCACAGATAATTCAAGGGACAACTTGCAGTGAAGTAGAGCTCAGCATCTACACTGCTAGATAAAAGATGGCCATTGATGAGGCCAAAGCACCATACTGAGGTTTTTTTTCACCTGGCTCAGCAGGTCTGGCTTTGTTATGAACAGCTCTGAAGAGCTTCGCTCAGAGCAAGCCAGCTCTTGGGAGGTGTGTCCTCATCAGTGGAGATGAAAGGACACTCAGTGCCACTTGGCCTTGGGCAAGGGATTGCTCCCTGGCTCACAGTTATATTGCCTTATAAACATAGTCTCCAAGTCTGTAGTATTAAATTTATGGGTCTTGTACAGAAGCACAAGATGTCCAGAGAATTTGTTTGAAATCATTACCTGAATCTGGACTTGGTAGAGCAAGATGAAAATAACACCTCTGTTCAACAGATATTTAAAACCAGGGACACACTTTAAGCATGTGAATGATCCCACTGAAGCCACTTACAGAGCCATGCATGTGAAAAAGTATATTTGGGGCACAGAGCAAAGGAGGGAAGAAAGGCTGTGGGTATATCAGTGGGAGGTAAGTGAATATAGTGCATTCATAAAGAACTTGAAAGATATTCCTGAAAGGCATTCTGTGAGGAAACAAATTACTCAAATGAACTCATTGGATTAAGTGGAAGTGAAGGTAGAAGCAAAACAACAGCATTAGAAACTCAACAAGGAAAATAAACACACTCATCAAAAACCTGTTTCTCTGATGTATACATAATCTTCCACGGTTATAAGTGATCAGGGCATGGAACTCATCAAACAACTGGATTAAATGATTTAATAATGTCCCAGTAAGCTTATTGTCACATAAAAGCTTTTTTCTGACAGAGAAGACAAATACGAAATAGTTGACTTCAACAACTTCAAAACCATTTTAATTTGCAACAGCACAGGGATTCTGCAATGCCAGCCAATCCCATAATACCACATACCATATACAAGGAAAAAAAAAGACTATTTTCTATCCAAGTCTTTTGCTTCCCTCTTCCCCGTCAACTCCTATTAGTTATTAGCTATTTTATTCTCTAATTTCAAATACGCACAAATCTGCCACTGGTATTTCAGAGTACCTGTCACACTGTAATCATTCATTCTCAGGAAATCACACCCTCCAAAAAAACATAAAGAAGGGAATTAGCCTGTCTGTCCAACATGCAAATAACTCTTGTGGAGGTTTAATAAAAAGCCGGATAATTTATTCAACATAGATATGGTATCAAAATTATCACTCCTATCAACTAAGTGCTGGCATTTTGATAGGCCTACTTGACATCTGCTGTTAATAAAAAAGGCTTTGGATCCTGCATGCTTACATTCTGCGGTGAGCAACCAGCAGCACCCCTCTGAACCACCACACTTCCTTCCTAGGAAAAGAAGATAAATCTGTATGACTTTGTACCGGGTAAGTGATTCAGAAGGAAAGCACTCTGAGCTGGAAAAGGTCCTGCAAAGTATAATGACTGGAAATCCTGCTAGTTCTTCATTCTACCAATTTAAAAATCCACTGGGCTTTAATTAAAGTGACACATAGACAGTTCTAAAGAAGGAAACCAGCAATCCACATGCAAAACTTAATCATCTGATTAGCAGGTTTATTAGATCCTTTCAGAAAGATGTTGACAGAAGGAAAAAAAATCCTAGTTACTACTTCAAAGTGAAATTCTACAGCCCAAAATAGGAAGCAATATTATGACACTCAGCAATGTCAGCCTTAACTTGAGGTTGCCCAGCCCCAGCAATGAGATCTTCAGTCTGGGCTGCACTTGCAAGTTCCCTAGAGAGCATTAGTCAGCTGAGAATAATGGCAATATCAAAGTTATCCCATAGACTATACAGCTGAGACTACTTTGTCAGAAATCCGATTTCTCTCAGAGACTTGGCAATGATCTTTGGTACAGGCTTGAAACCTCTGGTGGATTTAGGTGCTTATGTTCTATCTTCAAAGGCTGACAACAGGGCTAATAATTTTCCTTTAAAATACAGCCACTGCAGAAGTGTTCTTGGAGACCATCTTTAATATACAGCCTGAATGTGATTAGAGAAGTCATGTGGGACATAGAAGATAGATCTTCATGGTTGGATGAGATTCAACCTCATATCTGTTGCACCACGTGTTGGCCTGCTTGTCAGGTTAGAAAGTAGGGAGAAAGGGAAATTCTCCATTTCTTCCACTGAAGCTGAGCTATTGCACTGCAAACTCCATGACTGATGAGGTCAAAGAAATAAGGGTAAGCAGTTCCTCACTCTTCAGTTGAGCAAGTCCACTTGCTCATTCACAAGAATGTGGCCAGCACATAAAGAAAGGTGATTCTGCCCCTCTACTCCGCTCTGGTGAGACTCCACCTGGACTGCTGCATCCAGCTCTGGGGCCTCAAGCATAAGAAAGACAAGGACTTGCTCAAGTGGGTCCAGCGGAGGGCCACAAAGATGATCAGCGGGCTGGAGCACTTCTCCTGTGAAGACAGGCTGAGAGAGCTGGGGTCATTCAGAAGACTCTGGAAAGACCTTATAGTGGCCTTCCAATGCCTAAAGGCATTGGAGAGATAGGTGAGGACTCTATCTGGGAATGTAACAATAGAACAAGGAGTAATGGCTTTAAGTTGAAATAGGAGAGATTTAGGTTAGGTATTAGGAAGAAATTCTTTCCTGTGAGGGTGGTGAGGCACTGGAACAGGTTGCCCAGAGAAGTTGTGGATGCCCCATCCCTGCAGGTGTTCAAGGCCAGGCTGGATGGGGCTTTGAGCAACCTGCTCTAGTGGGAGGTGTCCTTGCCCATTGAAGGGGGTTGGAACTAGATGATCTTTAAGGTAATTTCCAATATAAGACATTTTATGAATCTTTTCTATTCTATGAAATGGGGAAAATTGGGTCCTGGTTCCATTTTCTAGACTCTTAATATTTGGAATCAGAAAACATTATTAAGAAATCAATGTTTTTATGCTGTTTACATCACGGTAATTTAAAATAGTGTAAGATATTAAGAATACGCACAGCACTGATCAAGACAATCTTCTTCCTCATAAGAACATTAGCTTCAGCGGGGGTATTTGTTCCTGGACTGGACAGAGTGTCCTTGTTGGACCCAAAGCTCAGGGTGCATTTATGCCTTGATCTTCCACAGTGCGTAACTGCTGTGTCACCCCTAGCTCTGCTTTGAACTGCTCCAATTAGCTATCTACAAGTTAAAACTTAGCACAGTTCAAGGGGCTGGGGACCATTCCCAAATGGCAGAATGGAGGTAGAATCTGTGCTAGATCTGCTGCTTGCCACTATGCAGAGTCCTCTAGCACCATCTCTGCATCCCCTGTATCCTCAATCACCTCCTCATGTGGTACTCCACAGCATACAGCACGTGTCCATTCCCTAAACCCCTCGTCTTGTGGCTTACAGCACAGCTTTCAATTCACTGCAGGTACAAAAGATCCTGTATGCAAAATAATAATGGAGTCACAGGACCCCAGGATACCACAAAGAGCACAGTGGAGAGGCAGGGCCAAGGGCTAGAGAGGATGAGCATGGTCAGTCCGCTCTGCAGGGTCCCTCAGCACTCTCCTGTATGCACCTACCCCAAACAATTTAACATTAAAAGTATTTTCCCTGTGTTAGCTTATAGTACTGTCATAGTATAGCAGTCATAGTGACAGATGGCTATGCCAGGTATCCCCAAAGAGAATAACGTTCCATACTTTTTGAAACCAAACAAATATGTAAAATATATTTAATATTGTCCCAGTTACTGAAAAAAAAAAAAAAAAGATATGGATAGTCCAAATGCAAAATGTCTTTCTTGAAATTAATGGGTACTTATACCCCAGCAAAGCAGAGATTTGGCCAGCTTTTATAAATGAACATTTACAAAACTTGCTGCAACTTGAAAGGATTTCTAAGGCTTCTTCCCTGTTCTAGTGTAGCTCATTGAGAGATTTGCTGCTATCTAACCTGAACTCCAGTATGCTATCAAAAATTAACTGAACTGGTCATAAACCAGTCCATTTCTGTAGAAGCAGCACAGACACAGTGTTTCCACAGACATTTTAAACCTCTGACACTTCATCTTGTTTTTCCTGAGAGCGATGTAAAGTTTCAAAGGGTTGTCAGGAAAGGAATGCAAATAAAATCAACTGGGTTTCTCTCTAGCTAACATGAAGAAAGTAAAATTTAGGGATTCTTATTTATTTCTTTGCTTTAAACTGGCAAAATAATATAAATTGTCTTTTTCCTGTTTTTTCTGAGGGTCTAGCATATAGATCCTTTTAATCATGTGCAAAGAAAATTGAACTCTAATATTTTATTATGATATTTCTAAATTGAGCCTAAGGGATCGAAGCGTCTAGAAGAATTCAGACAGAAATTTCTTTTGAAAACCCTAGACTCAATATGCTGAGTTGTATTTGAAAAAGATGAAATACTGTAAATATTGCCTACAGATATAAAAGCATATTTAATCATTGTGCACAGCTTTAAAGAACATTTAAAGAACATTTTGAACTTATTTTCCTTCGTTTAGTGTTTTAACTGGCAAAAAAAGTTTTGTTTTTAAAATGCATTTTACTTTATTCTAAATATTTCTTTCAAATTTTACCCCAAGATCAGTGCAGATTTGAAAAATGCTGACACGGAAAGAAAGATTTATTCAATTTTATTCTTCTGGTTGCTAAAAAACCTGTATCTATTCTATCCGGGTAGTATTGTTTAAAGTCCAGAAAAGTGAAGTGACATTTTATGCTGCTGTAGTTTTGAAAGCTTTGATCAAATAGAAAACTGGCTGAAAAACATTTTACAGTAAAAAACTTTTGAATGACTTATTAAAGAGAAGGGTTTGGAGTAAGTGGAGCAGGGTGATAAGAAAGTCTGTAACAACGAAAAAGATTTCAACAATGTTCAAAGTGAAATCAGAGGAAAATGAGCCACAACACTAACGGTAAAAGAACATGCATTTTGGTAACTGTAACTTACCATACTTAATTTTAAAAATGTATTACATTAACAGACCAGGGAGATTTTTATATCCAGCAGCTGCTAATACAATTTCAAAATGTCAAGCAATTACAGTGCTGGTGGTTTTACCTAAATTTTTATTGAGGAGGATTTTATTCCAACACATGAGGAGCAGCCAGCTGCAGTGAGCATTGGAGCGTGCCTCTATGGTATTTGTTACAATATTAAATCGGTCCAGTTGCTCATTCTGCCATCAGATTGCAAGATGTCATTTCAATCCCGTGGCTCAGTTGGCCATGCCTATTCATTTTCCACCAGCACTGGGACTCATCTCGACAAATGGGAAACTAGAGCAGCAGAACATTAACTTGACCAGGAAGAAGTCTCCATGTTACCTTTGCTGTTCCTGTGATTTCCTCTGCGGGATAACGTAACATTACTTGCTGTTACACAGTGGTCTTAACAGCTGGATTTTAACCACCATCCTTCATGGATGCCCTACTTGGCCATGACAGACGACTGACATCATAAACGTTACAGGTGGCTGGAAGCATCAGCCCTGAAGAGCAACCTGTCTAGTTTCCTGAGTTTGGCCCCAGTAGGATCAGTTGAAATTTGAACAGAAAACTTTTCCTCTTATTTAATGAGTAGTGAAAAGCCTCCACGTTAAGAAAAGCCTCCTTCTTGCTGACTATGCCATACAACAAACATATGGAGGTATGCTCAGATAGCGCCATTCATATTAGGGAGACAAAATGTTCCTGGGGTTTGCAACTAATCCACTAATCCCACAGAAGGACAAGAGCAAATGATATCTGAATCGGTAAAAGCAGTAAGTTGGAGGCTGTAATTATCAAGGAAATTTTCCACATCTTTTTTCCATGTAAAAATTCAATCGACGCAACTTTTCAACAGAGAAAGCAAATTATCAAATAAATAAAGCAAAGTAATGGCATTGTTGAAATGTTTAATTTCAATAGCTTTCAATGAAAGCACATCTGCTTTTGTGTTTAATATGTGTTTACTTTAAAATTTAACCAACTAACTACATCACATTAGAGAAGAAATTCCCAAACACATTTTTCACCTTTGATCTTGAACCAGGTAATGAAATTTTACAAAGCGACAAAACTTTACTCAGAACAGAAAAACTATTTCTACCCATATCTCTATTTTGAACCATGAAAAGGGGCTCCAAAGGTATCAGAAGGTCAGATACGTTCTGCACCTTCGAAGATTTTATGATACCGGTGACTTTGGAGGCCACTGGGATTAGTTTTTAAAATAGCTCTGATCAATTAAAATTCACCAGTTACTGATTGTTTGTTTGTTTGTTTGTTTGTTGTTTGTTTGTTTGTATGTTTGTTTGTTTTTCAGAGACGTAGATACTTAAAACTCCAGAATGTTTCTTTGCTGTAATATATCCCCAGTAATTTTCTTAAATTTTCAGGGATTTTAAATTATGTTTGTGGCTGTCCATGTTCTAACCAAAGCAAGCTGTGACAACAGCTTTCCTGTTGTCGTTATTTTGCCCTTTGTGACCAGCTGGATATACCAGAGAGGCAGAATACAGATGTCCCACTGGAGAAACAGCTGCCCCGTGTCCCTTCAAGGTGACCAGGGCAGCCAAACGGGCCTCGTCCCACCCAGCAAAACATGGTGGAGTACTCTCCTTTCACTTACACAAACTTTCCATAACATTTCCTATTTTTTGAGCTTTTATATAGGCTTTTATAAAGTTGGTATTTTTAAACCTAATTAAATCTAACCTGACAGTTTGGTATTGTGCTCCTGCACAGGCAGGAGCAAGGCAGGTACAAGCAATCTTAAGTGTTTAGCCAAGGAAACAGGTTGAGGAACATGTATCCTAGTTTGTTCCACAGTGTCCCGAACATTCAGTTTCCCAATTCCCAATACCCAACTCCTGCCATCACTTCCTCACAGGACACAGTTTTGCCACATCTCAGCAAATTTTGTTCTGATAAAAAAACCAAACCTGTCCTCTTTATGATACTTTTACCTTTGGCAAGTCCCAGGAGCTCTTAGTCATCCTGAACTCTCGACCCTGCAGCAGGAGTAACATCAACATGCTCAGAACTGTGCAAATATAAATTAATGCTCAGTCCTGTGTTAAAATAACCGGTTATGCTTCTGTATAAACAAAGACATGAATAAAACCTTGAGATAACATAGCTGGCACAAGAGATGTGTGAGGGTCAGGTGGAAATGTGATGGGACAGAGGTGGGAGGAAGAAAGACAAAAAGAAGAGCAACAACTGCCAAATGGAGCAGTGAGAAATGAGAGCATGAGAGCAGTCCCTGTGGTTGGTTTTGTTTTTTTTTCAGTCCTGGAACAATACACTGAGTCACACATTGCTATCATTTTTACCCTCTTGAGAGGGAAGAAGTGCTGTATCTATTTGAAAGATAAAATTAAGTGGGAAAGGTACAAGAGGTCACACAACAACAAAGAGAGGCACGAAAGCTGGGGACTGTGCTATCATGCCATGGGAAATGAGTGACTTCTAAAGCAAACAGCAGTTAGCAGTAATCCATGGCAGAACATGAAAACCAAGCCTTCTGAATTCTGGCTAGCACCATGGTGTTATTTGAGCTTGGCCCAGAGTAACATTTAGCTGGGAATGAACTTCAGACTGCCATTAGCAGCAGTTTATTTGTTTTCACTACGGAGTGTCCACAGAAATGCTTCATGATGGCTGGGCTCTAAGTGGGTATCAGGTATTCTCTGTCACAGTCAATAAAACTAATCACTAATATATCCTCAACCAAAAATGCCCTTTCCCCAGTAACCTGATGTATTAGCAGTCACTTAAAACCTTGGTCAGCATTTTATGGTCTTTTGAGGAAAAACAAAACAAAAGAGGTTTGTTTAGTGGCCAGTTTTCAGCAAAAGACAAAGCAGAGGAAAGCAAAGAATAAAGGATTTTATTAAATAGTTACTGAAAATTACAGAAATTGTGCATAGCAAAAGCATTCTTCCTGAGAACACGTGTGGGGAAACGTTAGGTAACATCTCTGATTCTTCTAGTGTCCCAGCAAAGGCCGATGCCCTTCGGAGAAGCAAAGGTGGTGATAGGATAGTTTCTTGTAATTACTTCACAGATTTTAATCTTTGTAAAACATTGGAAAACTGCTGCAAATCCCTTTCACTTTACAATCAATTTTCTGTGATTGCCTGTGTGGTTTTGTCTTTGTTTATCAGTTTGCTTCTGTGCCAGATATAAAGAAAAATCTTTTCCATGCCTTCTTTTCCCTTGCAAATGACACACTTTCCCTTTGGGAGGTTTCATTGTTCTCCCTTTCTAGGAAAGAAGACAATGTCTTTCGGTATCACCAGCACCAGGTAAGGTGATGCCATCTACCTCACCACATCCACAGCAAACTCACCCAAGACATCTCAGAAAAGACCACACCATTGTAAACTCTGGTGTAGCCCATGCGAAAATGAAAGCTTAACTCAGCTGTGACATGTATCAAGCTATGTTGTTCATTTTCAAAATGAACTCTTCAACCCGTGTAAATAAAGGACAATGCATTTGTGTGATGGTTGTAAAGTTAGTATATTCAGAGAAAAGCCTACATTTCCCTTTGCAGTGGGGTTCATTGTCTCTTCTGCTGTCAGCAAATGTCCAAGTGGAATTCAGGTAACTTAACTACCATATAAACACCTAAACAACTTCAAAGCTCTGCATTTCCAGCCATTTCCCTTACCTTTTGCCTTTCTTGATGACATTATGCAGAACGGTATGTCCATGGTGAGAAAAATCGGGTGAATTCATGCTGCATTGAGTTGAGAACCCCTTGCGCACATGTGAACTAAGAACACTAGGACTGTAATGTAGAGAAGGACCAACACCCATTGAACTGATTTAGACAAGACATGCTTGATGTTAAGCTCAATTATTGTTATACACTAACTGTGGTGTTGGGCCACACTTGATTCAATTCAGTCTAGACAGACTAGAGCTGGAATCCTCCACTACCACACACACACACAGTACATGAACCATAATCACCCCCTCTTCTCCTGAAATAAGTATTTGCCCATATGTATACGTATACATTTCTCATTTTTTCCCTTCAAAACTTGCAGAGGTTCTGAGAGAGCACGAATTTGTGCCCAGGTACTGAAAGTGCTGCTGGCTTCATCTGTGACCTCAGCAAGTCAGCACTGACTGAAGGAAGGAACGGATGTTCCTCAGCAAGTCATAGGCATCTTCACTCCTATAGTGACACTTGGATTACTGCTATCCAGACCAAACTCTTAATCAGTTTGGTCTCTAACTTCTGCATCTGTACCACTACTAATACACATGTCCAAAACCTAATGGCAAGACAGAAGTATAAGGTGTCAGGTTATCCACAAACATAAACATACTGCATCATTCATAATTTTTGTCATACAAAGATCATAAAATGTCTGTACAGAAGCATTAACATCTTGAATTTTCTGCGCTTTTTTTGCTTTTGTTTTTTTGTTTGTTTGTTCATTTATGGTTGGACTCAATGATCTCAAAGGTCCCTTCCAACTATGAAGATTCTGTGATTGTGAGATCACACTGTGTTTAAAACTATGAACAAAAATCATGATGAGATACTTCAATTTCCTTTCTTTTGCAACAGAACAGAGATTTGTTAGAGACTGGCTGGAATTCTCTCCCTGCAGCCTCCCTCCTTGCCTCTCCCCCCTGCTCCTGCATAGCCTAAAGCAGCTTCAAACTCATTTAGATATACATACTACTGACTCAGGGTGTTTTAAAGCAAAGAAAAAAAAAGACATACTTTACTTCTTGAAATAAAATAAAATAAGTGTACTCCCACAGAGGGGTTTTAAAATTGGCGTGTATTATTTCTCAGCTGTCATAGGCAGCCAAAACAAATATATTCACAAGAACTATTTCCATACCTTATGCTGCTATATGATGAACTGATTTTATGCTTCTCTGCAATGCAGGGAAGCATTTAATTTCTCCTCCTTGTTTTTGGGTGGGTTGTTTTTTACTTTTTTTTTTTTTTGTAGCTAAGCACTATGACCTTCCTAAAAATATTTAAGGATCTTTTAGTGAAAAGCTCCACAAACTTCTCACAGTGTTACTGTTCTCAGTAGCTCAGTACAGTATCTGAATTGAATTGAAGACTATATATTTCCAAAAAAAAAAAAGTGGTATTAGGCAAGCTTCAGACTATTAAAATAAGACAAGATATTCCATAGCATTGCCTACCATTTATGACAATATTTGTTGCATAATTTTTGTAACTCTTGCATGCGTATCATGGGCTACAACTGAAAGCTGACAGAATTAATGAAGATTTCTCTATCATCTTGTGCACCTTGTTGTCCTTAATCACCGTGAGACAAATATCATCCTTCTCTGTTTTTTGTTGCATAATTCAACTTAATGGCCACTGCTTGAAATTTGTTTTTACAGTTAGATTTAAGGCACTATTCATCCTTTGAGAAGCACTGATTTGACAAAAAACACCATTACTTCAGCTGGTCTTAAATCAAAGTAAGTCTGATTTATATGAACTGAAAGTCAGCTCCAACAAGAATAAACTTTTAAACCAAAAATTATTGTTGTCAACTCTGAAAATGGAAAAAAAACAACAGTAAAGGATGGACATACCGGTCCACATCTATCCTCTG
>VZTM01005328.1:199891-230562 GCA_013400555.1 Jacana jacana | reverse complement strand
ACTGCAGCTGCAGTGGGACAGGACCTGTGAATAATTCTGAGAACCTGTTTAGCCACAGAAGCATGTAGCTTCACACAATTGAGTTTTCAAAGGCCATCAGCCACTTGACATCTGATGGAAAATGCCTAAGGTCCTTCTCCCATAGTTAGCTGTACCTCAAGACTGCTGGCTAGGTCTTGATTTAATTAAGCACCTACCACACTCAAGAAGCTTGAAAGAGACCATCAAATACATAGAACCTTACTCTGAGCTCCTAGAGATCAGCTGTGAATTAATTATAGAATGTCTGGAATTTTGATCCTGCTTATTATGTAAGTTCAAATGTTTCATCCTTTACAGCAATAGTGGCGTAACAGCCACTTGCATTGTCACATTCAGGGCCATCCAGTATTTTTAGGCTGTCTTTAAAACCCATCTGTCACTAGGTTTTATTAATATTTTACCACTGATTAAAAGAAGAAACATTCAATTAAAACATTAATTTAAATAGCTAGGTGTTTACACTAAACTAAAAAAACAGCATAAAATCAGATATAGGATGTACTCTGTGATAGCATATCTGAGCTCATCAAGTCTAACAGCCCTGCACTGTGCCAAGCCTCCTCATCCCAGACATGATTAAAGAATGAGAATATACATTCTGGGCAGATGATTGAAGAAGGGAGGAGAGGCCTTACCTATAAATTAGTTTGACTGTGAGTTTAAGGAATTACTATTATTTCACTGACTTTTTTATATTTCAGAATCTTAGTATCGCTTTAGTACAACTGCATAGCTATGGAAACTCCATCAGGCAGCAAACACTGGGAATGTGTACTATCAGGATACCTGGAGCTCCTCTCCATGCTAAACATTCTTAAGGCTCTTTATAGAAAACAGCCTGATTTCTTGCTGCATTTTCTCTACTACTTATTGCAACACTCACCTTCACTCTATGCTAAACCTAATAAAATTAAAATCTAATTCCAAGTAAACCTTAGCTCATTTGTCACTAAAATGCATTCTAGCAAGAACAGTAAATAATTAGTCAGACAAATGACAATTCTAGGATGGCTTTTATCTTCAATGGTTCTGAAGGAAAGAAAAAGGGATTCAAATTACCTTCTACACAAGAGCAGAAGTACAGAATGTACCCACCTCTCTTATCTCCAGAAGTCTTAGAGGTGTTGATTCTGTGTTGTGATTTTGTGGTACACTACCTGACAGCTTGCTGATAGCCCCAGTGGTTTTAAGCACCTATAGAGAGCATTTTCCATGTAAGCTTAAAGGACCAATTCAAGACAGTAGGGTGAAAAAGAGCAATTCACCACTAACACAGTGCTTTTGGGGTTTTTTTATTACTTAAGTTACAAAAAACTATGCGTTCAGGATGCAACCAGGAATGACTTCAGTTCTGTATGGAAACAGACAACATACAAAAACCTGGCTGAAAAACTATGCATATATACAGGATGAAAAGATGATCATTGCAAGCCTTTCTTTCTTGATGCTACAGTGAAGATGACACCTGACATCTGCAACTGCAAAGGGAACAGCCAGTGCTCAGCTGGGTGCCTGTTCTCAAAAGTGTAATCCAAGCTTGGATCTCAAGTGGATGGAGGGTACAATGTGTAGGCAGATACATGAGCTCCAGAGAAGACAAGGAGCTCAGCAAACCTTGGAGCTCAGCTTTTCACACCAGCCAGTTGTAGATTTCTATGCCAGGATAGAGGCTGCAGGGACGACTCTGAAGAAGCACAGCTTTCACCAGTACAGGATGCTCAGGTGCCTCCTACAGATGTTTACAATTTCTGACCCAGTGGCAGGGGTAAATAGATGCAAAAGAAGAAGTGGTCTTTTTCTTGCCATCAGTTCTGCCTCTAGCAATGTCCATAATTAAAAACTGAAACCTGCCATTTTGCATACACAAGGAAATATGTATTTTACAGGTAATTTCAATACGGCACTAATTTTTCAAGATACTCTGTTTCAGCAGCCACTCTACATCATGCAGCACAAGAGTATGAAAAAAAAAATAAGAAAAAAATGTAATGAATTCCTGGCAAGTTTTACATTCCCATTTAAAAAAAAATAAATTACATACACCCTCCCTTCCTCCCTTCCCACCAGCAAATACCATTCATGTTTAAGATTAGATTATTTTTCTCCTGATTCCTCTTCAGTTGCCAGAGAGTGACTCATTGTCAGATTGATTTAATTACAACTACAGACCTTGTTCTCCTGGTGTTACAAGTGAGAACGAGGAAACATAAAGGAAAAGGTCAATATAGAAAGACTCTGCAAGCCAGGAGATGTTAAACAGTGCCACTAGTGATTAGTGGTGATTTCAATTGTGTGGCTGTTACCTAATCTAAGATTTTTATTACAGTAACACACCAGAAACCAGTTGCACTTCTCAGATAGCTAACTGGAAGGTTGGGTTTGTTTCTGTGTCACATACTACAGTTTTTAGATATTGAGCATAAGAGTGAAACGAAATGAAATACTTTAATAAAAGGGACATTGTGCAGTTACTATTAGCAGAATAATAAAGATCAGCTAGCTTTCCATGGTACACGTACATCTGAGATTTTGAAAGATTTATAAATTTGTCAGTAGAGATAATTTAACATCAACTGTTCTTCTAAGACATTAGCAAAGGGGGAATGATCTTTTCATAAGACGTTTGCAACTTTAACTTTTTAATGTTATTATTCTGGAGATATGATAAACTAAATGTAATGTTAACGTACAGTACAAGGCATATTGAACACACTGTGTAGTGTCTAAGGAATGGTTGTAGTTTATGGCTCTAATTTATGTACTTTGAAGGTAAGAGTATACTTAGAAAGGGTGCAACTTTTCTCCTGAGAAGCCCTATCTGTTTTTTTCCTTTAAATTATTTCCAGGAGACAAAGAGAAAGGTTGAGTCCAAGATCTTGCTTTGTCAGAAAACTTATTTAGTATTAGTAGGCAAGTGCATTAAATAGGGACCTTTTGTAATAACTATAATAATTTTGGGGTTTTCAATATCCTTCTAATCATCAGAGAGAGCCTAATTAGAGAGTAGGTATTTTAACGGCACTATCCTCATCGCTGCCTTTAACAGCTTACATTATGCAGCTCAACATTTTACCCCTGAGAGTCTTCTCAATTTGTTTTGAGACACTGGCATGGCTGCAATAAAAAGCACCACTACCTTAACGGTTTTGCAGGTGAAACAATTAGTAAACCTTACTGGTCTGGCATTTCAGAATCAATTAGCTCTGCTGGAGAAATTCTACAAACACAGTACTGATGCAGTAACAGTTTGGAAGATGCTATTAATGCCAGAGGAGAAAGAAATACAATTGGAATTAACAAAGCAGGTTAAATTGTTAGGGCTATTTCCTGTTTAAATGTATTTACTACATTGCATTCTGGGGAGAAAAAATAAAAAAAAAGGAAAGCTCATAATTGAAAATAAGATTTGCCTTTTTTATTTTGGAGAAGACATATTAGGTATAACAAGTAATATTGTATGTGAGTGGTTAATTAAATATATTGAATTTTAAAATTTAGGAACATAAAGTGCAGGTCAGCTGAAATCTGTACTGGAAGGGACATCCCCTTGTATCCTATACTCTTTTATCCACAGGGTCATGCCTGTCCTGAGTGTCCTCAGCAGCAGCTCAGGCAGTTCCACAGAAGAGACTCGGTTCAAGAACAGAATAGGATAAATGAAAGTGAAGAGTCAAGAGAAAATCAGAATTTCCATTGCAACATTTTTGTCATAAATAACGAAAAATCAAAATAATGAAAGGTATGAAAACCAGAACAAACCAATGTTCGAAATATATGATTAAATTGTATGTTTAACTAAAAATAAATGTTTTTATCTTCCCAGCCATCACGATGCTAGATTTTGGCATAGGGTACAAAACAAACTTCGAGTTAGTCCAACAGTACATTGCATGGGTGGGATTAATTTTGTGTAGTCACAGGTGTCTACAGTGCAAACACTTATGGCTGAGCCAGATTCTGTACAGGGTATCGGCCACTTCACAAAATAAGCTTCTGAATAAAGCGCTCTCTAAACGTGCCTGGTTTCGCCTTTGACTGGGATGACCATCTTCTCTTAGATGTAAAAAGTCAGAAAAAATCGACACGTGTATTTTGTAGAAACAGCATTTTCCACAGAACTGTAGCTGTGCAGCATCTGCCTTGTCTAACTGATGAGTCCCCTGAATGTCTGCTGTGGTACCACCTGCCTGACCTCGCTGCAGTTACCGAGGTCTAGGGAAGGTACCTAATAAATGTGAAAAAATTGAAACAAACAAAAAACATGTAACAGCCTCACAAGAGGTGTGAATATTCTAACAGACTATTTGAAAGTAGCTGCTAATAGACAAAGCTGCTGATGCCAAGTTGCTTTCTTCAGTGTAAATACATCTCCCTGAAAAACGTATGTTTGGTATCAAAGCTGCCTCCAAGGAGACAGTAGATGTTTGGGTAAGTTCTTAAAAACTTGATTCCAAAAAGCTGAAGCTTAGGATTTGATTGATTTATACAGCAGAGCTAGCCCTTATAAACATTTTTACAACAGGTGAATTACAGAAGAACCAAGAGAAAAGATGTTGAGAAACACAGGGCAATGCCTTGTAATACAAAATAATATGATACATGCTGGTTAATGACCTATATATGTTGAAAAGCATTCTCTGCTGGTTGTGACGTACCACCTGCATGTCACTGGCCCCTGCTGCTCAGACACTGTCCCCCTGAGACCCTGCCCTCCTCACATGTACCATTACTCCTCTCCTCCATCCCCTCCAGGTTTGCTGTTGGAAGAGTTCCCATGGGCACCTCTATCACCTCCTTCACTGAAAAGGCAGTGAGTTACCCAAGACCTACCATTAAACCTTTCATCTAACCCAGCTGGAACAGCATCTTAAATGAGCAGCTCAAAAGTGAGACTGGCCTGAGGAAGTAGTAACTGGCCAGGTGGTGAAGTGCAGGAGGACGCGGAGACCACTGTAGCTGGGACAGCAACAGCAAGAAGAGGGTGTGTTTATGTCCTAAAGAAATGGAGTGGTGTGCTGCTATGACAGCTCTGCTCTCTTGCTTTAGCCAAAAGAAGTTAAGGAGATGTTAGGATACACATAGAATGGAAATGAGAACTGGTAACATGGTGATCTCTTTCTGTGCAATAGTGTGCAGTGTCATGTAGGACATCGTGGAAGCATCAGTTATCTTCTCCAAAATGCAGAATCACAAACTTGGAGAAGATTCACAGAGAAACTACTCAGAATTCTCAAAATTTATGGAGGGAGCATGAAAAGAGAGGGATGGTCACTCCTAGGAAGGAAATTAACATAATGGAAAACATTGAAAAGCGCATAAACAATAAAAGGTGAGTGAAGGACTCTGTCTTCATTTGTAACTCCAGAACAAGGACATTCAAACCCATGAATTTTAAAAATGTGAACAGGAAACAGATTTATATCATGGCATAAATTTCCACAGGAGCTTTTGAGAGCAAGAGCTTAGCACTAGGCAAAAGATCTCAAGACACCTTTTTGGGTATCAGAAATATCCATATTTACTATTTTCCAAGCCACTGCATTTTGGAAATGAAATGACTTGAATAAATCTATTACCACACAGGAGCTGAATTCTCCAGGTGGAGGATGACAGCCATAGTGCTAGCAGCATACTCCACGTATACTCACTAGGCTGAAATTTCTCCTTCTGGCCACTCTGAAAAAAGACACTGTGGGTCTCATCCAAATGACAAGGCCTAGGTTCCTCAAAATGTCTAGCAAATAGTCAAAGAGGAGTTAAATGTAACACTGGAAGATACTTTGAAGTTATCGTGAATTATATTTACATTTTAAAGTAATAAGTAACAGCCATGAGTGAAACACCTTAATTTACTTTGCTTTAATTTCTCATTTCGTTACTTTCTTTAGTAGAAAACTCTAGATAGTCTGGGCTGTGCAACACAATCCACTCATCAAACTAATTACAATACAAATTTCTACACATTTTGTTTAACTAAGCATTAGTTGGAAACTTCTTGGGAAACCCTTACCAACATAGTGAAAACCTTCCTTTATATAAATAATTTGAAAGAATATAAGGAAGGGAAGAAATCCATTGAAATTTAGCTCTTAGAAAGCTGATGAATAAGCTAATCTGTTACTGAGTGGCTCAATGTTCAATTGTTTAAAAATGGCATAGGAACAAAACCCCAGGAGAATGCCATTGTTCTGAGCTATTTTCTTTTCTTAATTAGTCCTAATGCTATTTTATAAAACTCTCATTCTCTTTTTGTCTCTCTTCGATCTGAACACATAAATATGCAAAACACAGAATATAAGTACCACAAATAGCTTCCAAAGTTAAAACTTGCACCTTAAATTGGAATCGCAGTACTGAGTAAATTACTGAATTTAGGTTTCTTTTAGGATATAAATTGAATATGTTAATTTTATTCATCAGAAACAATGGTGCAGTGCACATACATACAAAATCCACCAGCAATAAGGGAAGGTTAACCAGGCTAATAACTTTGGCTTATTTCCCTTTTCTGTACTCCCATCTGCCTATTTTCTCTCCTCTTTGTATTGAAAAAGAAACAACTTGAACGTAGTTAGGCCAAAATTTGACCTACTTTTTTTTTTTGTTGTTGTTCATTTTAATGAATTTCTTTTTTTGGCAACATCTCTTGTCATTTCTATACCTCTTCCTTCACACACGGTTTCTCCTTAAAGCAAACTAAATATTGCCACGATTCTGCCAGTGATGAGAAAACCTGTAACAGTACACCCTGAATCATCATCACCAGGGATGGATCTCTGCATTCAGACGGTGTCGTTTGCAGGATGGGCGTCTGCACATTGAGAAACAGGTCACCTTAAGCCTACATGAAATTAAAATTAGCGAGGCTGCAGATCAGACTAATAGAAGCAGAAGAGCATATTTCAAGAACACGGTTACTTGGAAGCGTACTCTTTTCACATAATTTTGTGCAAATAGATTCACTTCACCTCGTATTAAAATGCAGCACTTTGCTCTGAATCACCTCCTCCCTGGGCAGCACAGCCCACGTTACTTATTAATCAGAGATTGCAGAAAAGGAATTTTATCAGTAGTTGAGTACAATCGTTTGAGAGGAAAGAAAACAACCTTAAGTGCAGAAATCAAATCAAGGGCTACACAAAGTACTCTGCTCTGGTATCCGCGATGCCAACTTTTGAAAAGGAATATTTAAAATTGCTCCAGGTTGGAAATGGAGCCAAAGCCGACTGCAGAAGCAGACAAACCTGCCAACTCCTTATAGCAGATCTCAAGTCCTAATAACATGCCAATCTGCATGTAAATTCCCATAACAGCTCTCACACCAGTTCAGGAGTGACTGGGGCTCGGGGACCACATTGGCTAAAAACTCATGTTGTAACAACAACTTTGTGTACTGGGATGAGCAACAAAGAAATCAAGCTAAAGTTACTGCTTTCTTCCCCAAACCTAACCTTCCCACCCCATTCTATTTTTTTGGGATGGGTAAAGTGTAAAAAAAGTCTAATGGAGCTTTAACGAGGACTGAATACAGGACAGACCACGTAGGCAGATTTAACTGGAAAAGGAAAATGAAAAATAAAATATAAAACAAATGTTGTTTAAAAGAACAGCTTTTTGGTTTACAAGTCCCACCCAAAAATCACGTCCCAGCCCCAGTGGAATTGTCTTTCCAGCCACTTTTCGTGCTTGGCAGATAAAATGCAGAGGGAAACAGTTTGGGTGCAGCTGCCAACCTGAATTTTATGAGATCCTTGCCAAGCTACCTTCATCACATTCATACTGTCTTGCTTTAGTTTTCTGAGGTCTCTAAGAAGAAGCAGGTTTGCAATGCAAGGTGGCCTGATGAAAACAGAAGGAAGAGAGAGCCTGGAAATAGACTGGCTCTGAAGCAGAAGAGTTGGTATTTCCTGTTATTTCCCATGGTTCCAAAGCAAACCTGGGATGTCGTCTTAGATTTTCCACTAGTCTCCAGCCAGTCTGAAACAGTTCAGCTCACCTTCTTACACCTTCAGAGCTCTGGTGAGATAAACTGATGGTGGCACACTAAATAGCTGGTGCTGGATACAACTTTCAAAACATGCACTAGTGTTATTTCTACCCTTTCTAGAGAAAAGAGGAGCCTAGCAGATACTTCAAAGAGCATTTCACTGCACAGATACATTCACATTTCCTCCAAGCAGCCAACAAACAGCTTGCTTGAAGGCTGTTGTCGTGGATTCTGAAAGCATCCAGAGAAGAACTGGATGAGGGCTCTGAAGACTGGACAGGATTTCCACCCTTATTCCTCACTGGTTACTGAAACAGAGACTTAAGCTTCCCTGCTTTATAATTCTGAAATTACATAAGATCTAGCCCATTCACCTAGTATAATACCAGATGAGGCAGAAGAAAACAGCCTGGGTGCTCCAAAAGAAAAGGAGAGGGAATCCTAGAATGGTTTGGGTTAGAACGGATGTCCAAAGATCATCTAATCCAACCCCTTGCCATGGGCAGGGACATCTTCCACTAGATCAGGTTGCTCAAAGCCCCAGCCAAATGGACCTTGAAAACTCCAATGATGAGGCATCCACAACTCCTCTGAAAAACCTGTTCCAGCATCTCACCAGCCTCAGAAAGTAAAATACTGTAAAGAAATGGATTCTTCATCTTTCCAGTGCACCTTCTAAGAAGCTAATCTGGAGACTGTAAATGTAATAAAGAAATGTGGGCAAGGTGTTTGTGGCCATGGTAGCTCTACTAGCATCTCAGATAGTCCTGTCCAGAAGAAGAAAGTGTACATCCCATACTAGAGAAAATCCATATGATCAACTAAATCCCATAGAGTAGTCTATCACTGTTGTCTTTCTTTCACAAAAAGGAAAGCCTTAAACTATTGTGTTATAGTGTGTAATGCATCCAGGACAGCTGGCAAGGTAGATGTGGAAGAGAAACTTATCATTCTTGGAGAGGTAATCTCTTCCACCCTCTCCAGAGCCATACAGCTTCACAGGCAACGAATCCTGTTCTGGACAGGATGGTTTGGGAATTTGCTATTTCTCTGGTGGAGAATGAGCTAATGAGCACAGCCTTTTATCCAAAACATTTAGATGTCTGGAGTTCTTGCCAATTTGTTTGTTTGTTTATTAAGAAATAAGATTGCTCCTCATGCTAAGAAGTTTCAGCAGCAACTGGAGAGGCTGCTGTAGAGGGGAACAAAGAGAAAATATGAGTCACATTTGGCAGCATCTGTCATTACACATAGCAGAAGCTGCACTTATGCGCCAGCACTTGCTAAAGCAAATGAACTAACAGAAATACAGCCTTATCCATCAGCATCACTCTATAGGTCAGAGCAGGCAGATGCAGCATATCAATTTGACCTGGGATGCTGTCCCAAAAGACTTCAGGAGGGCTTTCACAGAATGATTCCAGTAACTCTAGAAAGGCCCCAGGCTATTTGAACTGAATGGCAGATGTAGGAAGAGACGATATCCCTCTCAGGTACAGAATGGATTGCCTTTGCTGGAAATGCCACTGAATATCAAAGGAGAGAAAGCGTGAAATCAAGGCCATCCTTTCCCTTCTTCCTGATGCTGGAGCAGGGGAGCTGGGGTGCAGCTCTGCCATCAGAAGCAGCTCTGCCTTTGATCGTGAAGGATTCAGCCCCAATCTGGATTACACTTCAGCCTGTATCTAAAGTCAGTCTGGGATCTAGGGCAGAAAAAAAAAAGATCTACTTAAGAGAAAATTGTAGCACACCCTCTGGTGCTTCTTTCCTTTCCCAGGTACAAAGCCTGAACAGTTGGAACAGCTGTTTATCTCGCTAAAAAAAAGAAAAAAAGTGTTTTTATGAAAAAAGGTATCAAACACAAAAATATTGTAGAACTTAACTGCACAAAACTCAGCATGTAAAGACAAAACAGTGACTATAACCATGGCTTTCTCATAATAAAAAGAAAAGAAAACAAATCTAAGACCAAGAAACCACCATCACCAAAAAAAGACAACATTCATGAAGAAACCTGGATCTGAAGACTGGTCAAATAGGAAACACAGAGCAGAAAGCTTTTTAATTTTGGTAGTGCTATATAAAAATAAGAGTTATAGCACTAGGTCCTAATTCCTTCCTAACCTGAAGAGATTGGATATGCAACAGATAGGTGGTGAGTGGCAGGGCCCCTCTGGGGAATGGAACACACGCTAAGAAGCAGCAAGGCATGGAATACAGAGATGGGTATTAATTTGGAGGAAATTCACTCATACATAAAGCTACCTTATTTCTATTTGGGAAATGCATATAGACATACATACCAGTAAAATAAATAGGTAGCAACAAACCTGTTGTACACAAATAGCAAATCTGGCAGTCTCGGGAGACATTATCGTAGAATCATAGAATGGTTTGGGCTGGAAGGGACCTTTAAAAGTCATCTAGCCAACACCCCTGCAATGAGCAGGAACATCTTCAACTAGATTAGGCTGCTCAGAGCCCCATCCAACCTGACCTTGAACATTTCCAGGGATAGAGCATATACCACCTCTTCGGGCAACCCATTCCAGTGCTTCATCACCCTCATCATAAAAAATTCCTTCCTTCCATCAAAGTCTGAATATACCCTCCTCTAGACTTAAAACTGTTACCTCTTGTCCTATTGCTACAGTCCCTAGATTTGTGACTAGTGTCACGAGGCACTAGACACAGGCTTTTGACTGAGGTAAGGTAGGTTGCAAAGCTGATTCATGTTGTCATAGCAAGGTGTACTGCAGAAGAAGGGCGAAATTGTGATACTCATGTCCAGTGTGAGGTCACACACACTGCCATTGCTGCTGCTAGAGGCAAGATGGCACAGGCTGTCAAGAACCTTGAACAACTTCAACCAATCTGGTTCTGCCTGGACTGAAGTCATGTCCAGAAAAAAATGCTGGACTTGAGGCTGCCTTGTGGCTCAGGCAGCCTGGAGGGAGAAGTTGTGGTTGCCACTGATGTCATCTGTCACTGCTGATGGTCACAGAAAAATCAAGTTTGGGACTGTCAGCTCAATGTATTCAAGTTCTGCTTATATATATTTCACACCAGCTATCTCCAGCAAATCTACGTTTAATTTAACTACATAAAGCAAGTTAGTTTTCTGGATGTCTGGTTATCTGATCTATTTATTTGTACACATATTTATGTCATCAAAGGCATATTGAGCAACCATACTTTCTTTACATCTATATGCACATGCACATATGCATGTATAAATGAGAAACATTTATCTCTCCTGACCTGGAGGATGTAACTGGTTATGTAACCGTTAAGCTATGTATTCAGCTATTACTCCTCTAAAACCATACTTCTGATCCTAGCTCACTTATGGTTTGCTGCATCTTGTTTTCGTTATGCTGTAAAATTAAGGGAGTAGAGGAGGAGGGCTGTGAGAAATCCACTTGTTCAATGAAGAACCCCACAAAACTGCAAAAATGTTTTATTGAGCTCTTATGGTAGGAGCTATGCTTTTCTGATAAGATAACGAAGTTTTCTCTCTCTCCCAATGGAATGCAATTCCATTTTTACACACACACAGATATCAGAAACAGACAATGGATTTCATATGACTATAAATGTCCCAAATCAATTAACCGTTGTACTGTCATAAACATAGTTCTGCTTTTATGAGTGTCATATCTTTTGCTCATTGAGTGCCAAAATCTCTTCTCGACCATTTCATTCCAAGACAAATTACCAGTATCTCCAGTGGCATGTAATAATTTATAGATGAGCAGGATCTTCATGGAATTACCAGCTGCTCTTCATATTTACATCTTTTGCCAAGATAATTTTTCATAATGTGTTCTTGAGCCACTCGATTACATGGAAAAACCTCTGTAATGACCAAGCCTTGGCTCGCATTGCTCTCCCATGGAAATACTATTAAATCATAATTCTGTGGGTTGGAAAAAATATGTGAGGATATAAGAGTTGTCTCTGAAACATTTGGCTCCTCGCGCACGGAACAGCAGGCTATGCATAGGGCCATATCTCTCTAGCACATTGACCAGTATTGTTATTACTCCTGTCATCTTAAGTATTGACAAAAGTATAGTGAGAAGTACATTTCATTTGACACATAAAAGATACCCAACACTCCAAAAAGCTGTCCTTACTAGTGTAAAAGAGACATGAGACAACAGCACGTAAACAGGAGAGAAGAGAGGTGGGTTGTGCAGTGCACAAGGGGCCCAACTCCCACCACATTTTTCAGAAACAGAGTTTAAAGCAAGCTTTAAAAGGAAGATTGTTGCTGAGCTGTGGATGTTTACAAAGAGTTTTCCTAAAGCATGAGGCCCCAAATAAGAGAAATCACAAAGGAACTTCCTTAAATCTAGGACTTTGGGAGTGAAGGGGTGGAAGGTGTGGGAGCGTGCTATGAAAAGAATATGCTAAGAAAGGAATAGGCTGCTAATGAATTTGCAAGTGAAAATAAAGACCTTATATTTGATACAACAAAAACAGCGGCATGGCTGGAGTAAAGCAAAAAAATATACGGCTGAATTGAAGAGACAGGAAAATGATCCCCGCAGTAACGTCTGGTGGATCCAGGCAGCAGGACTGCACTCCTTTCTCACACCAAGAATCATTTAGCTCAGTGGCTGTGCTGAAGCTGGAGGGATTACTTCTGTGAGTTATCCGTCTCCCATGTCAGATGGAACTCTGTGAACTTCAGCGTGAATCCTATTGAACTGCATTCACCTGACATGTTCAGTATTGGGCAATCCATGTCAAAAAGAGCATGGACCATAGACCAAAAAATCATGGATCTAGAAAATGTGAATTACAAGGAAAATTTGATGGAAGCAGAATGGTTAATTTAGAACAGAGTGGTCTGAAACATGAGAGCATGTTTTCAAACATATGCTGTAAGGAGAAAGAAGATAATCTTTTTTCCACATCTGAGGAGGACAAGAGGTAATTAAATTAATGTGCAAGAAAACTTTAAAGAATAAACTTTCTAATGTTAAAATATAGTGAAGCACTGGCTGCACAATGACATTGTGGGGTCTTCAAGAGGATAGTACAGGAAACATCTCTCTGAAGTGACATGGATCTACTTGATCCTACACTGTGGTCAAGGAAATGAACTTTATAATTTGCAGGAATTCCTTAAAGCCTTTTTGTCTCTCTTGTGTTATTAACCTGCAAACAAGCAGTTTAAAATAAACTTATAATAATAGAATATAAGTTTAAAATAAACTTATAATAGAAGGTACTCATCATGACTTGATCAAAACAATGAGGCATTTATACCATCCTTGAATTTAACATCTGTAACCATGCTTAAAATACTGTTTCAGTGGTCCAAATACCGTGCTGTGGTTTTTCAAGTGTATTTCACTGATTGGAACATGAGTTAGTTAGAGATCTGACACCTGAAATGGATTGTTACTCTTCAGGTCTTACTGCAACTGCTTCACACATCGACAACGGAAGATGTGATACGGACGTTTTCCTGCAATAAGGTAAGCCGTGTAAGTACAGTTCTGGAACTGTGACAGAAAGGGAAAGGACAGAAAAGACTGTGACTTGGCATCAGTTTCACCTCAGGGACTAAAATTTAAAAAGTGCCAGAATAACTCTCTGATATGAGCCACAATAGTGACCGTTGCCTGCACAGAACTATCACTTTTCCTATAAATTAATCCGAAACAAATGATCATATTTTAACATAAAAATAACCTTTAATAAACTTAAAGTCTACCTGGTTTCCAGTAAGCTATGTTCCTATTTAAGTATGGCTACACTTAACACAGAAATTGGGTATTTCTTATGATCTTCAAATGAAGCTTTGCATTCAGATTCTGTGGCTGCTATAATATTTTCAAGCCTTATAATGATGTTTCCTGGACAGTTGGAAGCGATTAACCTTTCTGATACTTTGGGATTTTAGCAGGGTTGAGGAACTACAAAAAGCAAATACCAAAGGACTCAAATTTGGAAAACACTATTTCCATTCATGTCACCAAACTCACTACAGACACTTGAAAAGCAGTGATTAAAAATAGCTAGACTAGATGCATGTGTGTCAAGCTGCAAGTGTTCCCAGAGGATAATCACACAGATGTCCAAGCTCACACAACGGAAATTACAAGGCAGGGTGCCTGCCACTAAAGAGACATTTCTCCTTCACACAGAAAATGGGAGACAGTCTTCAGGAAAATGCTGATGCCTTGTTCACACAGATTAAACATTCAAGTCCCTCAGGGTCCTTATTCTAGCAAGAGCTGTGAGACAAATAAAGACAGAGTATCTGAAAAGAAACAATTCTTCCAAAAAAAATCAAAACAGCGTTATTGGAAATCTAAATACAAACAAGTCACAACTGAGGTCAGGATGCTGCTTTTAGTTCCCATGCCAAATCTTCCAAAATCAACATTGTGGCTTGGCTGTATGTTATCAATAACTGCTCACCATGCATTCATATGACATGACTCACTGACACTCAGCTTCCTTCCTGCACTTCCTCTGGCTCTCAAACATCGCTCTGTATTCAAACTTAATTAGCAATGATGTCACACGCTGGCCTCTCACAGCAGCACCGAGTCAAGCCCCGGGCTAACGCAGGCAGAAGCTGACAAAGAGGTATGGCCACTCTCCCTGGTAACATGATTGGCTTTCAAGAGTCTGTCAGGGAAACACAGAAGAGGAGTAAGATATTGAAATCTGAATTGTAAAACAAATATTAAAGCTGGCTAAATTTTTTTAAAAGCCTCTGAATGACTGACCCTCTCTGCTCCATTTCCAAATGCACAGGCGCATGGTGGAGTCACCATCCCTGACCGTGTTTAAGAGTAGATTGGATGTGGTTTTGAGAGATAGGGTATATGGGAGAATTTGTAGAGTAGGACAAATGGTTGGACTTGGTGATCCCAAGGGTCTCTTCCAACCAAAATGATTCTATGATTCTATGATGCAGCTGAGGAGTCTGTGTTAGGCTCAGGCACCTCCACATTTTTACTGGTTATTTATACTGGTTTTCTTGGTGGTTTTCAGAACCTCAGATTATGTCCCAGATAGAAGATTTATGTAATTTCTTTGAAAAAAAAAAAGTAGATATCCAGGAAAGTTTGTTGTTGGGACACCAGAAGATATAAGATGCCCGTTAGTAATGAGCTGACGTTGCCAGTCTACAAGTCTCATCGTTTTGGCAGGGGAGCCATACTAAGAGGTAGATGTTTAAAATAAATAAAATAGCAAGTTCCTGCTGAAGATGTCAATGTAAGACAGTTACTTCAAAATGAAAGGTAGGCTCTGCTTTCTGAATATTGACTTTCAAAGTACTTTGCTGAATGGATTATGCTGTTTGGGAAAACTATTTATTACAGACATGTTTACCAGAGAAGTATAGCAAACATGAAATATCATGTAAAAACAAACAGAAAAACTGCATCACAATTTCTCTTTCCGGAGACAGCTTTGAACTGACTTCGCTACTGCTAAATGTTTTAAACCAAAAGCTTTTTAGGTTCGTAGTTTTTCACAAACACAAAGTAAAAATAGATGTCTGCCCTTGAGCCTTAAGCCAACATAAAATATTTACAAGGATGGCATGACAACCCGTATGCTTCGGTCTCTGTAAGAAGTTGGAATTCCCCTGATAAGTGAAGCCTCTGTGAAGTGTTATCACACTATTTATATCAAGTGTTATAAATGAAATTCTTATGCTGAGGTACATGCAGCCAAAGAAAATACACCCTACTTAAACAATTATTTTACTGCTGATTTTTACACAAATTAACTTTTTTTTCCACCTGTCTAATTGTTCTGCGATTATTTCTTCCATTAACCACCCAGGAATAAATTGTTTTTGATTGAGAATAAACTGACTTCATGTCTATAAAATCATTTGCAGTGGAGTTAAAATGTTAAGAACTCTTGTTTAGTGGTGGATCTCAGTGGTAATCCATGAGCATGTCACAAGTGAAGCACAGAGAGGGAATGACCAAACTGTCAGACCTGCATAGATCCATGCAAAACCAATTTGGATGTCTGTGTCACATATTCCTACATCAGAATCACATGAGAGCATGGTGCAGACACCTCAACGGCTCTGGGTGATGTTAGCCAGGATAAAGTCGGGTTTGTAACTTCACTCAGTCCTGGATCTGTCAGCAAAGCTGGCAATGGAGAAGTAAGGATGCAGGATGATTACAATGGCATTCATGGAGGAAGAAAGATGATAAAGAAGATATACAAGTAGACCTGAGAGAGATTTTTTTGAGGAGCTGAAACTCTAAGACACAAAATATTATCAGTATTCTCCATTGAGGGGCCTATTATGTAAAAGGTAAGAATGAATGGTCTAAGTGTTTCTGGTGCCACTGAACTTTCCCCCAGGCACCATGCTCTGAGGTCTTAAAGAAATTCTTGTAGAAGGACTCCTGATGACCTCCGCCAGAGCAAATGTATCCCTGGGCCTGCAGGACTAAAGCTACAGCTTTCCTTTCCACGGTCTCTTCTTGCTCCTTGTTTATAACACCATTCTCAAATAATCAAGTAACCACCATTTTGCTTGCTTTCTCATTACAAACAAAGTAACTTTAAGTTGTAGGCATATGTCTTAAATCAATGATGCCAGCAGTGAGCCTCTAATGTAGCAGCAATTTGCAAAACACTTGCAGAGAACCTTCAGAGAAACGGTTAACAGTAGAATGTCACACAATGTCAAGATATGCACTCAGAAGCCATGAATCAAGCAGAACTGACAGGGCACAACTGTAATCAACGTCTTCTTGGGAGGAATACAAAAAAAAAGGAAGACAGTCTTCAAAAATTAAAGGCATTATGCCTGAAATTCTCTGGACTATCTTTTTGGCTTTCAACAGCCAATGTTGATAAAGAATTCCTTGCATAAGGTGGGCTGAACAGAGAAAATAGATGCCTTTACCACAGGCATCAGTAGAGTTGCTGCATTCTTCAAAGCTCATGCAGCTGTGTGCCAAAGCCTGCTGGAGCTCATCATGCTTCCGCAGGGACTGAACTGTCTGCAGTCAGCCACTGGGCTTTATACTTTCTCTATACATCACCAGAGAGCCTACCTTTCTACTGCTCAGCCATCTCTACCCCTGTAAGTGAGACTTCTTCGGTCTATTATATGGCTTGCTGAAGTGCGGGGTTTGATCTTCAATGTGAGATCCAGGGCATTATTTTTCAATATAAAGAGCAGCATCATAGCTCATTGGCAAAATGTCAGGTAAATACAAAGGAATAAAAGGCGTCTCGGGCTCATTCCCACACTGAGCAGCATTATCATCAGGAGAAGTCTGGGGAGAGGAAACACTGAGAAGGGAAACTCAGAACCAGAAGTCATTAGGGTTATAACTCATATGCAAGACAAAGCAATGTGTTTATTTTAAAAAATATTCAAAGTGAAATACGCCTGAACATATCATTTCCCTGGGGATAGCTGACAGTCTCTGGCAAGTACTTAAAACACCCAGGCTCCTGGGATAAAGTTTTTTGTAGATAAAATGCTACCCAAAATTGATTAGCATGAGAAGGAGAACCTAAATAATTTTCAAAAGCATGTGATTTCTGAAATTTCAAGTTGATCAAGGAAAGTGGCACCATGTGCCAAATGCTAAAATGGACACTGCTAGGGAATCTGGCCCTGTCTCTCAGTACATGGTTACAATTTAACAGGAGTAAATTTAGTGCAAAAATAAATTTTTCTGAGTCATTTTCTGTGGGGGTAAAAAAACCCAAACCCAACAAAGCCAGAAAACAGCAAACATACAAAGCCCTAAATCCCAACCCATCTTTAGGCTTTTTGCTCTTTCCTCTTCTCCATTATGCATGAACTGCACAACTCTGAAAAAGTTTAAATAATTCAGCAATCTGAACCTGCCTTTCCCACTCTCAACAGCAAAATGGTCTTGTTCTGGATCCTCCCAGAAGGAAGGCCCACGAGTAGTATTCTCCTCACAAAGCTCCCCTTAAAGCCCACTGGGAGTTTCCATGAAGGCAAATCTGCTGGGTGTGTGGAACACACCATGCCACAGGGCCATTTGGTCATTTCTGGCAACCCACCACCCACTGCCCTTAGACCTAGAAGTGTCTGTGGCTCCTCCTCAGTTACTTTCACCGTATTGTTACCTGTAAGACCTCAAAAATTCCTACACAGATCCCAGCACTTGAGGCTGCTGCTCTAAAACTCAGCCTTTTTTGCACCTCAGGAGTTCTGTAAATTGCCTTCATGAGCATCCTACAGCTGATGTGGGAGCTCAACACCCTGATCACGATACAGGAAATCTAATCATGCAGTTACAGCCACCTTAAAGGAAAAGTCCAATTTTCATATGCCTAAGGGGAGTGGTTTAACAAATTTATATGCAGATGGAAGCGTATTAAGAGCAAACAGCTAGTCATCGACACAGTAAATATTCCCATAATAAGTATCTAACAAGGAGCAAAGGTGTAGCATGCAAAGCAGATGGCTGATCTGTACAACTAAAGGTGCAGGCCCCAGCAGCCTCATTTAGGCTTGCACTTTCCCTTTTTAGACTCTGGGTTCTCTAGAGAATGAAAACAACAAAAATCATAGGAAAAAAAATTAAGAAAGGAAAAAAAGAAAAGACAGAACGGACAATTCCAGCCAACTAACTGCTGCCAACTGAATGAGAACTGCCAGATGAAACGCACTGGAAATCTGGATGCCCCAGGATCTGCTGTGTTTAAATGCCTACCACAAATGTCTACCTTTCAGCCAAACCAGAGGAATGGTTACTCTTAAGAGACTCAGCGGTGTGGTCCCCCTGAGTGAGGTATCTTCTTAGTTGCCAGAGTCTTTGCCTTGCAAATCACAGAATCGTAAAATAGTTCAGGTTGGAAGGGACCTTAAAGATCATCGAGTTCCAACCCCCCTGCCATGGGCAGGGACACCTCCCACTAGAGCAGGTTGCTCAAAGCCCCATCCAGCCTGGCCTTAAACACTTCCAGGGATGGGGCATCCACAGCTTCTCTGGGCAACCTGTTCTTTCATCTCACCACCCTCATAGTAAAGCACTTCTTCCTAATATCTAATCTAAATCATCCCTCTTTCAGTTTAAAAACATTACACCTCATCCTGTTGGTACACTCCCTGAGAAAGAGTCCCTCCTCATCTCTCCTATAGGCCCCCTTCAGCTATGGGAAGGGACTTGAAAACGCAGCCTTTGAAGACTGAGCAGGATGTAACTGGGAGGCTACTGGATGTCAACCATGTTATTGGAATGCTGAGTCACTAAAAAGGGCAACTACATCTACATTACTGGAACATCTGTCAATAGCACCCTCAGTGTCTCAGGCAGCAGGGTTCAGGACTCATCTCACTGCATTAAGTTTGAAGGAATAAATGAACTTACAAATGATGCTATTTTGTATATTCTGAGCTAGGTAGGAAGGAGCAAAGCAAGTGCTGATGGCAGTGTAAAACATTTCTGCACAGCAGGGAAATCATATAAATCATAGAAACACAAGGTTGGAAAGGACCTATAAGGCCATCCAGTCCAACTGTCCTCCTACCACCAATACTATGCACTAAGCTACTAAATCATGTCTTGCACCACCTTGTCCAGACACTTCTTGAACACTGCCACAGATGGTGACTCCACCACCTTGCTGTTCAGGCCATTCCAGTGCCTGACCACTCTTGAGGAGAACAAGTTTTTCCAGACATCTAACCTAAATCTTCCCTGGCACAACTTGTGGCCATTCCCTCGAGTCCTATCACTAGATATCTGGGAGAAAAGGCTGACCTCCTCCTCTTCACAACCTCTGATGTTGAATTCATGAAACATGAAAAACATCAGAGAATGTGAAGAGTGATGGTGCAAGGACTGGAGATCAAAAAGTCCAGTTGATCCTTTCAGTACTGTGGGGGATATCAGGTGGGATGTTGGGCAATTATTTGTATGCTGTCCCTCTGCTCTCCAGTTGGAAAACAGAGATAGTGAGGAACATGATATGTCCTTCTTCGGTTTGAAAATCTAAGTATTGCAATTAACCTTTTTGCATGTGGCCATTTATCTTCTGACACAGAAAGCAGGGGATGCAAAAATTCTAGAGGCAGATGAAATGTATTATTGCAGAATTATCCATCAGGAAATGCTGAATGCGAATTCGGTCTTGTTTACAGAATGCTTTGAGGTCCCCAGACAAATGCTAATCATCATTAGAGTTTATAGATGAAAAGGTCTGATGAATGCATTTGTACAATGAAAATAATGTAATAATTCACTGATAAACCTACATTCAAGAAGCAGGGCAGGCTATACATTTCAGTGCTTTGTTCTCTTATTTCTTTCATGGTAATTTTTCAAAGCTATAGAAAATTTGCAGCCTGGTTTGCTGTAAAATTTGTTTTCAGCAAACACCCTCTTCAAATTACTAAGTATTTTAGATGCGCCATATGGTACATAATTTTTGTTCCTACATAATGACCCTGAGGTGTTCAGAGCTGGAGAATGTTTGATACCAGTAATTCTTTCCAGAGCCAGAGGGACTTTTTAATATATTAGAATAATACATACCTTAGGGGGAAAGAAAATCAACCCAGTTTGATAAATGCCATATTCATAGATGCTGCTAACCAACTAACTTCACTGTTCAGCTGTTAGTATTGGTAGGTTAAACTCATAATAATGATTCTTCCGTTTACTTACTGGAGGAAAATGAAGCACCTGCAGCAATGCAACTGGGGGATGGATCTACCATACTTGTTTCATATAAGGATGTTTACTATGCGCATGCACTTCCTATCAATGCCGCACACATCCTCCAGACTGAACCACAAAGATTTAGCTCTCAAGGAGGATAGATCTCCTCTAGTCCTGACTGCAGGCTTTTAGTTTAGTCTGAGAACATGCATTAAGCCATGGAATTCATCCCTTCCATTGACTCTGTGAACCTCAAGATATGGCAAAAAAAATTCATCTCGCAATTCATCCACGGTGGGCTGTGCCTCAAATTTGCTGAGAATTATGAGTATTTACTGCTCAGATAAAACCCAATTGTGCTTACACTTGCTGGGAATAAACCAGAAGTACTTCTTATAAGACCACTCCAGGGAATCACATCCAAAGCAAGGCTGGACACTCCTTGAACACCACCACCCCACCCACTGTGAAAGATGTTGAGTCAGTCTTTCTGCCAGCCACCTTTGTAAGACTCCCTAACTGAAGATCAATCCTGTCCTGTATGTAGTGACCGAGTGGGGACCTTGCTAACACACTTCCAAAGGAGCTGAAACATAGCAAAAGGCATTGTCCCAATGTACTTTGTGTGAGACAATCAACAAAACCCATCACACTCTGCTTTCCCACATCCTAAACACAAATTAATGGCTGCTGGAAGGTAAGTGTGTGAAACAGCCAAGAGGAAGGAGGCCACAGGTATGTTGTAGGCTAGCCAGGGCTGTGGGGAGCAGAAAAACATTCTGAATTCCCCAAAGGCACAAGCTACCCTAGCTCATGAGATTTCAATCAGCTCACAGCAGCTGGAACTCTAAGTCACAGAGGCATACACAGCTGGACAGCTCGGCACTATGATCAGTCTCTCTCAGTATAAAAGAACAAGCCACCCAACTGAGCACAACAAATATATAGAAGCTAAACATCCTCGGGAGCACTATCAAAGAGGTGCATATAAAAACTAGTGGTCAGCAGAGAAGGTAGCACATCTGTCAGACCTTAATAAAAAAATCCCTTGCAGAGAGAAATGTCAACAAATTGTCTCAAAGCTACCTACCATCCCAAACTCCCAAAGTGATTGTGACAAAAAGAGGCTCCTCAATTCAATAAAATTAGCAACTGTGCAAATTTCTGTCAATGCAGAACCAGACAGTCCTGACCCTGGGCTGAATCCTGCTACGAAACAAGGACTCAAAGACAAGTACTTGGTGAAACTCCAGATACACCTTCAGAAAACAACACCCAAAGAAAGCAGGCAGGATGCCCTTGAGGCTTTGGTGCGGGTACAGCCTGGGAACTAAAACTCATTATAGCCATTTATTGCCAAAACTTCTTTTCTTCATATCCCTATAAGGGCTAGGACTGGGATGAACTAGATACCCAATCCAGATTCCCTGTGAAAAAGGGTTCATTAAAAAGATGGGGTACATTCATATAACGTTAGACTTCTAGCTTGTTAGTTGTCTAAGCTCTCAATAAATTCACTCTGTCAACAGACTGGATGAACACTTGGTGCAACCCATCAGAAAACAGTCATAAGAATACGAGCATTTGCATCTCAAAATGTTCTGGCTGTACAGACGAGAGGCACCACCAGCCTCGAAAAATGTTTGTCTGACATCGAAGCACAGTTGCGTTAGGATTGCACTGCCTGAACAAGGAGTGAAGAATAATTTACAGATGCTATAGATCGACATCGCATTAAGCAGAGCATCCAAGTTGAGAATTCAAGAACCTTCGGTAAACTATTTTTATACATGAATCAAGGCCGACTCCATAAAAAAAACCAAACCAACAAACCAACCAGCGATCAAAAGAGGTCAAGGCTTTGGATTCCTCACTGCATCCTGAAGCTGGTGTGTCAGCAGAGCGATGCTGGGTGCTGACGTGAGCAGTTACCTCACCTCGCTGGGATGCAGAGGGAAGAGTGCCACCTACTGAGTCACTTGGGATGCTTCCCGCAGCCTCTGCCTGTCTTTCTCCTCTGACCACATCCCATCCTCCGCCAGCCCTGGGGTATCTCAGATCCCTCCCAGATACCATGTTCCTGCCATGAGCACAGCTTCCTACTGCGCTGCAATTACCAAAGGGAGGCATTAATTACCTAAGGAGGCATTCAGCCAGGGAAATGAAAAGAGAATAGGATTCCCTTTTCACTTGCACTGGTGTAAAGCTAGCGGGAAATCTGCATTGGGCTGCAGATCCCTTGGGAGTCACTGTCTGGTAGCAACTGTGTTTTGAATAAATTTGGTATTTTTCTGTGCATAGTAAGCAGAACCATGGATCAAGTTTGATCAATTAACACAAACTACAACACATTTCTTAAGATATTCTAGGACTAAGGACACACAGGTTACAAGGATGACTGTTGTTAATAGGAAACACGTAACTTTTGCAGCCATGATTGTGGAGAAGATGAAAGTGAACACTAAGGAAGAAGAGAGAGGTTCTCTGACTTTTTGTCTGCCAGGTTATCTTCTTTGTTCTTCTTCTGTTCTTTCATGTCATCATTTTCATTAAGCCTTTGCGCTGATAAACACATGGCCTCCTTGCAACAGAAAATGTTAATGATTTACTCAGTTCTTGGATTTCTGTACACTCAGAGAGTACTGCTCATTTCTTCAATAGGGACTGTCAAATTTGCCTGTTTCCCTGTATCTGAAGCCCCTTCCTGTTATACAGATGGGCCATCACTATCACTGTACAATCCTACTCCTAGTATCAAATTATTTTCTTTTTCTCTTTTCTTGCTCCTGGTGATGACTGCCTCATGGAAGATAGCACACCACTATCCACTTCAGTATCCATAAAACTCACCAGTCAATGTACATTGCAAAATACTTAGATTCTGCTACTGACACAAATGCCAAAACTATTTGTTTTTCTTTCTTTCTTTTTTTTTTTTTTTTTTTTACACGAAGCTGTGATACATGCAACTAACTCTGGACATATTCAAATTAACATCTAGTGTCTTGACCTCCACACTAAATTTGACAAGGAGTCTGAAAACCAGTACCTAAAGAAAAAGCTAGGTGAACCAGAGGGACCTGAGGAAGGCAGGCAGAAGGGAAAGCATACAAACTTAACTTGCTCTGCATAATGATGATGAACAACAGAAGACATCTCACAGCAAGAAAGCAGAGTAAAACTTTCTAATGATAAGTGGGGTAGTGAAATGTATCATCTGGACAAGCTCTGTAGTCTGTCAGATAGGGTCTTAAAAAAGAAGCTAGACGAATTTTGTCAGTGACACAGGTATGGGCGATTCTGCTTTAGTAGGGGGGAATAGCCTAAAAGCCCTCTTAATGTCTCTCAGACCAGAGGTTGCTCAAGTTCCCCTCTGAGGCCATGCTAACTCTGTTTCAGTCCAGACTCATAGTCCTAGATGCAAAGTCCAATTTTTAGCTCAAGTTTTAAGACACAGAAGTACCCTGGGAAATCTTCAGTTAAATTTGCAGTGTGCTGGCTAACCCAAAACATTCTCGAGTTCTACTTTAATGGCTTGTCTGAAAATTTGCATTAGGATATTTTGCAATATCCTAATGAAGAAGCTTCAGGCACTTTTATTTTGGTTTTGTATCAAATGATTAGTTACTGAAATATTTGAACCATGTAATGCCAATTCAAAGAAGGTCATAATTATGACACTTGGCTGCTTCAAATACTGTGTGACCTTTCTCCTTTTGTGGACTATCAGCAGGCCACATCTAACAACTAGCAGTTCATCTCAAAATCACTACTGAATCACTGTGTTCAGTTATGGGAATTTACCAAAATGCCATCTGAATGGTAGCCTCACAGAAACCTTCAGTAAACAATTGTTTTGAAGTTGTGCTTCCCTCCGTACACCAAGAAATGATAGGAGAGAATTTTTCTGAAGCTTTTGTCTCTTTCCCCACGTGTACACTAGGTGATTATAGCAGTAAGGGTTACATGTCTGAACTTTCTCCTGACCAGAACAGGAAAAACTAGCTTCTGTAAAAATGAATGGGAAAATGGAAACACTGGAGAATATCAACTCACTCTCTCACTCTTGCTACACACAAAAGCTCTTGTTGGAATGAGTTTTTTGGTCCAGAGCTCCATAACAGCAAGGATGAAGACTGCTGAGGAGCTGAGATCTGACAGGCTCAGGCGTAGGGTAGAAGCCCTGCCTCTCATCTGGTTCTGGATGTGCAGGAGACTCCTGCATGTACCACTGCCCTATACTCCCTGATTCCCATGGGATGCAAGCATGAGCTCCACTCTGGGTAAGGAAGTAAGTCCCTTATGATGTAGCACTGATCCTTCCCTAGAAGAGCTGAAGCACTGCAGAGGCTCCTGAAGAAGCTATTTAAAACATGTTTCAGTGAGGCACCAGTGCCCCAGGGATTGGCTGCTAGAACCACACGGCGAGCTACCTGTGTACCAAGAGATACTCTTAAAACTGAAGTCCATCAAAGCCATATACATATATATACACATGTGTATTTATATGTATACACACACACATAAAAATATACACTTTTTTTTTTTTTGAGGAAAAGGAGTTACAGAAACTTGTATGAAAAGTCCTGGGAAATGACTGGGTATACCTGAGAGGAAAAAAAAAAAGAACAAAACAACAAAAAAAAGGGCTGTCTGAGAAATCTCCTCAAGCCAAGCAGAATCCTGAGCCCTCCCACATCTACCAGCTTTAGCACACATCACTTACACAAAGGGCTGTATAATCCCATTTTAGTACTGTGAGATATCATACATGCCAGGACAAGAGGGTGACAGTTGGGCAAGGATGCCTTCTCCCAGCAGAAGCACAAGAGAAAGTTGTACCTTGAGAGGGATTATCTCTGTTAGAGAGCTGGGATCCATGGTTTGCTTTATTCATTTGCATAAAGAACGCTCTCCCTACACATTATGCTGGCCTCTGTCTCTGGTGTGTTACAGATGGAAGCCCCTTCTTCCCTAGCGTGGGAAACGGGAGAGAGCAGTCTACAAGCTCTCCAGAGTACAAAGAGCCTGGAGGTTTGTATTATGAGAGACCTTTGCACCACTGCTGAAGTGGGACTAGGGGTCTGACTCTACCCAAGCACCACACAAGCACTTCGGCAGTCACATTTTTAACTATACATCTCTGGTAATGTTTGAATCTCTCCCCTTCCCTCTCGCTGTGAGCAACAACTATTGTAAAAGTCAAAGGCTCCAGCTCAATGGTGTGCGCCATCCCATCAACGTGAGAAGTAGCCGAGAGAACCTTCCCTGAATAAGAATGACATGAGTCCCAAAACTCCAGCCAAGTCAGTGAAAATGAGTAATAGCTACACTGGACGAGAAATGACTTTGATAAAACTATACCCATAGAACAGATTCACTCTTTTTTTTTTTATTGCTGTTGTAACAAATATACTGCAGGGCCGGAAAATGAGTAAGCAAAAACCTGACAGATCGGTAGACAGATAAGGTACGATTGTACAGACCTCCCTGAAGTAAATTCTGCTCAACAAATCCCACAAACACAAACGCAACAGACAGGCTGGTAGGGTCCAATCCAGCCCCTGCCGGCCAAACTCACCCATGGGAGCTGGTGTACTCTATCGCCTGTTGTTTTCTCTGGCTGCTACAAAATACAGTACAGAATTGTACTGTCACCCAATTAAATAAACAATGTGCTGCATCTAAAAGCATAAGCCCAGCTGCTGGAATAACACACATGAACAGGAAAAAGAAAAAAAAAGAAAAAAAAAAAAAAGAGATAAATGGTTTCCCTTTTGCACTTCATTAAGTATAAAGTTAACTGTAGGGACTTAAGGTTCTCTCACTTGAAATTTGCATACGAATGGTGTAATTTACTGGTATGGTTCCCGATTGCCTCTTGTTAGGCATTTATGAAGATTCTTATTTTGACAGCTTGCAGCCCAGATCAACTGACAGGGAGTCAGGACATTTCAGTCTGTCTTTGAGAAGCAACGCATTTCTGAGGCTGTGTACTAACGCTGAAATGTAAGTCAGCAATTTCAGTGTCTTTGATTAATAACACTGCACTATTATGACATGTGATTCTGTTCCTGCAAACAGTGCTACGAGAAATAAAACACAAAACCCAGCATCTAAGACCACTGGTACCCTGCAGTATAGTTTTTGCAACAGAATTCAGCTAGAAGATCTGAAAATTAACATAATAACAAGTGTCATTCTAGAATATTGAGTATCTTTATTTATAAATGATAAATGATACTACTTGCCTGTAAAGGGCAAGTAGTATTTGCAGGCTTAATTTGGGATGTATATATTAATGAATCCATGCCTGCCCGCAGGCTCTCATGCTGTCACTACAGCTGGACCGGGGTGGCAAATCTCACTGAGTGAGCTTGGGACAGTTAGTACGAGACAGGGACTGGGCTGGCTCAGAGAAGTGCTCACTCAATATATTTTGCTGTTTGCTGGCAGTCTCTGCTCATGGGGTTTCAGTGAAATCACCACCAAGTCCAGCTGCTCTGCTGCTGCTGCCGTCCCTGGTGGACCTGCTGGCTGCCCTTGCAGAGGTGGGTCACTTCTATTTCCCAACTGCCCCAGTGGTCGTTCACTCTTTCAAAGCTCTTCTTACAACATCAACAGATGTTATCAGCTTGAACTACATAAATAGCCGTGTAATGGCAAGCAATGGAAATAACCAGTTCCAGTCTCCTCCCAGTACAGATTTGGAATTCATGCACCTTTTGAACTATATCAAACAAACTTTGCTCCAAAATTAGTTGGAAATATCCATTTTACTTTAGCTTATGCAAAAAAAAAAAGCATATAAATAATCCTGCTCCCATGGATCCATGAACAATTAATTATCATTAAATTATTTCTCAAATCTGTTTAATGAATAATGATACATAAGCTCTTTCCTTTCTTACACAGAAAACCCTATAAGCTTTTTAAAAAAATACACAAAACCAGTCCTTGCCTCCAAATAATCCTTATGAAAACTAAATTAAAATAATGGATCTCATACAAAAAACTGTAAAAATGACACTGTTGTGTAATTTAAAATGAAACAAACATTTTCATAGATTGAGTGCTTTACCTGTAACAGTTCACAATAATTTTAGTTGCTGTGTATTTCATTAGGATTATCACCTTCAGCCGACTTCAACACTTTTGTCATAAAAAAGTGGAAGTGAGGTAGTAATTACAAAAAAAAAAAAGTATGTTAACTATTTTATTTAAGGAATGTTGTTAAATTTGACAAACAACTTGATAAATACTCTTTGGTCAGTTCTGAAACACCCCACAGTTTGCTCCTAAATGAATCAGAATGGTCTACAAGATTTCATTTCCTTGGAAGTGACACTACCATCCCATGAGTCTCCTCAATCAAGAAGACACAGGCTTTTCAGCCCATTTGGAGTTCAGGATTACAAACACCAAGAAATCAAACAACCCCTTCACTATCCAACCATAAGTATGCAGAGTAGTTACGGTGCAAGATGTTGGAGTGTCCTCACTAAAATACTTTGAGCAAAATTTAAAGTTTTGGTAAATCAAAACAAATAAGCTGAGCTGTAAGCGTGCATTTGAGCTGTGTGTGTTTGGGAAGACTTCTGGTCTTTCTGGTCTGATCTTGTGAAGACATGTCTGCTCAAAACAAAACAGAACAAGTAAACTCCAAATCAAACTACCCCTTTTTAATTCTAATCAGATAAATGCAAAAGCAAAATTCCACAGAGAAGCTGCAATAAAATTAAGAGGTAACAATCCTGTCCTCTCTCCAAATCATTTAATAATAACATGACAGCATTTCTCACTATCATACATAAAGACTGCAATGATAGGATCCAGTTTAAAATCTCTAAGCATTGTTAAGAGGGACCCACAGCTCAAATGCTATTTCTAAAACGGAATGGCAGTGGCCTACCAACTAGCATTGTGACCTCTTTCATTATGGTAATTTTAGGTATAAATATCAGTAAGAACATGTAATGAAACAGTTTGTTATTAGCGAGTTCTGATAAACACAATAATTGTATGCTATTCACCTACCTTTTCTAATTCAGGGCCTCCTTCTGCCACCATCAGAACTGAACTCCTGAGACAGCCAGTCCTTGGCATCAATCCCACAAATGCTACTCAGATACTTGATCTCCTCAGTGAGACAGATTTAGTGTTTGCTGGTTTGGTATATTTACATCTTCTTGATTCATAAAGCCTGATCCCATTTCCACTGAGCTTTCCCTGATCTGCAGAGATGGGCAGCCTGAGAATTTAGACCCAGAATTTAAGACTGTTTAGAAGATGTATTAGATGAGATTTTAATCTGCTCATTTTTCCTTTCAGAAGTTTTTGAAAGTTTTATCCATTCATGCACAAAATATTTCAATTGAGCAAAGCTAAGATTTATATTGAGCTTCCCCTGTTCTCTGAGACTCCTCATGGCATCATGATTTCAGTGTAATGTGTGTGAGCAGAGTGTTGCCTGGTTCACAGACAGCTTTGTGTGAAGGGGCTGACTGGTGGGAGGAGGGAATAAAGACAAAAGGGAAAAGAGAAGGGGCTATGCTGGGCTCTTACATTTGCAACAACTCTTTGCTGGGAGCAGACTTTGGCAAGAGTGTTGTCAGGTGCACTGGAAGCAAACTGGATGAGAAAGACTGGAGTATTAGTCATCTATATCAGAATATGTAGCTCTCACTGTTTAAAATGGGAAGGAAGGAAAATGTCCCTCACTCCCTATTAGCTTCCTTCTTTTTTCCAGGAGCTGGTACAGGCTTTTCCCAGAACAACGAATTCCTCTACTACCAAGAAAATAGTTCATCTCAAAGTGGGGAAGATTCTTTCAGGAGCACTTGATCATCTCAGAAATGCCTGCAAGTCTAGAGTGCTCCCAGACAAGAAGGGTAATCTTCTCACCACGTGGGCACAGCAGGGGAAGAATGGAAAGGCAGCCACCCTGTTCAGAGATGAGTAAGTCCACTATAAGGGGGTACAGCTGGAAGCAGAGTGAGTCACTTTACCTGACTATTCCACCACGCATCTGTCCCAGTGGGATTCTGATCGTAACAACTACTGAAAGCAAGAAGCAAAATTCTGCAAAGATGCCGTGTCAGGCTACCTGCACCTATACTGGCTGTGTCAGGCTACCTGCACCTATACTGAAGAGCTAATTTTGATGATATGATTAAAATCAACATTAACGATGCATTGGAAAGCAATTCATGTGACTAAATAACACAGTGTGAAATTTGTTTTTGCAAGAATGGGAGTTTGTAGTCTTTAGGAGGAAGGATGATCTGGAGCTCAAAACACAGGGCCAGGATTATGTACAGATTCTGCTCTTAACCATGGTGCAACCAACCAGTATGACTTGTAGAAAGTCAATGAGAACCTAATTTCTACAAAGAGTTTTTGCATCTCTTACCTGCCTGAACTGTGCTACTCATACAACCAGCTGAAGAACAGACAGAAATCTTTAACCCCAGCTAAGAAAATAATTGTTTCAAGGACACCCTTTCTTTGAGAAAAGGGAGATCAGTTGAAGATGTCTCTGCTGTAGTTGAAGATGGCCCTGCTCACTGCAGGGGAATTGGTTTGGATGACCTTTAAAGGTCCCTTCTATCCCAAACTGTTCTATGATTCTATGATCTTCGAATCTCAGATGTAAAATGAAGAATCTGCTTACGTATTTCATGGAGAATCAAAGGACCGGCCTAAGGTTTGTAAATACTTTAAGATCCTCAAATTAAAAAAAAAGTGCTTAGTAGAAATACAAACTGTTATGAGTTGTCACATTATAACTTTCTTCTGCACTGGATGTTGGCAGTTATTTGATAAAAGGTTTGTCACAGATGCTCACTAATGGAATAATCTCTGATCCCCACTGGTCCAGGGGCAACAAGACTGAACAAGTAGTGCATGAGAAACAATTAATCTGATTTTTCTTCAGCTGCTTTTATTTCTGAATTTCTCTGGCCTCAAGCAGTATC
>VZTM01005328.1:183850-199704 GCA_013400555.1 Jacana jacana | reverse complement strand
TTTCAGGGAAAAAAAAAAAAAAAAGACTAATAACTTCTTAAAAGAATCACAAACACTTTTCAGTCATGTGGGTTACAAGGCACTGTTTTGCTCCTCGTTTTCTGAATCAAATGGCTTAGCACAGATAAACTACAATTCTTCAAACAGTTTAAGCTATCAGGTGGCGGCACTGATGCTGAAAGAAGCAATTCACCCTGTCTCATCCCCAGCCACTCTGAGCCTCTCTTGCACCAGTCTACATATTCACGGGGCTGAGCAGTGAACCAGACCAAGAATCCAGGTTAAAACAAGCCTGAAACCTACAAAATTATTCATTTTAGCCTGCACAGTTTAATGAACTCAAGCAAGAGAAATCAAGTGTGCTCATCAACTGTACTTAAAAACCCCATAAAAGAAGAATTAAACGCAGATAAAGGAAAAAGCCCACTTTGTTACCACATATGAGGTTTTGTGCCCTTACTGATTCCCAGAGTGGATACTGCAGAGGACACTGTGTTTTCTGCAAGAGCTAAAGGGTGTTTACTGATTGTTTTTTTACACCACCTGGTCTTAAGACTCTTAGGTTAGACCATTAGAGCCTCAAAGTTTCCTCTGCTCAATGCATAGAGAGGCAGAAATTGCATGTCAAATGCCAGATTGTAACTTTATATGCCACGGGAGGGATTTAGCTCACCCAGTTCTAAGCACCTACACCTCAGCCAATCGCTTCTTCAAATACTCAACCAACCAACAACAGCACTTTGGGGGCATAAAGCACTTCAAGCAGGTGACCTGCATTCAGACGACTACTTCAGGGTGAGATCTTGTTTGCAGAAGTGCTTTTTTCTCTCCATTAATGGAATTTCTATGATGTAGGTATGGACTTATAAATGCCAACATTTGTCAGGTGAAAATTTGCTGTTTGCCTCTCAGGCACCTGACTTCCCCACAACCATAGATAGGCATCTCCTTTAGCAACTCATAAACAACTTTTCCCACAGTGAAGCAACTTTTGCAGGGGGGAAGGAAGGAGGGGAGACATGACACATCATTATCCAAAACCCATGATTTTCACTATTAGCTATCAAAATGTTGTAATCAGCCTAAGTCACCTTTTTAAAGGCATAAAACCAGAATATCTACTGTGACACAAGTTTGCCAAAGAATCGTTCATGGCACCTTCTAAGCTGTCAGTCTAGTTGGTACCCATGAAAGCATGTGGCTAACATCACTGCCTTGTATGGAGAATTAAACAACTGTATCCTGCATAATTCTCTGCATGTTATTCCAGAATTACAGCATCCCTACTATTTCTAACACTGATCTGCTCTGCTACATTTAGTAACTGTGGTAAGTTATGGAGTATTTGGTTTTCCAAATGCTTAGGTGTATGAGCTCCTGGGACACAGACAGATCAGCTCTTTTTGACCTCCCGAGTGATAAAACATTGGAAGAGAAGAAAAATACAACAGGCCTGATTTATCTCTGTGTTACTCCCAAGTTATGTATTACACTACTTGGATCATGGGAGTTAAATGGATGCAACTAGGGTGTGACACTGATGGAATAGGGCCTTTTGTCATTTGGACCCATCGCCTTTACTGTTATATAAGTTATATAACATTGGCATACTCTTTTTAAAAAACAGGGAAGAGTCTGTGTCTTAAGGAATAAGCAGTGAAAATTCAGGTATCGGAGAGACATGACAGATGCACACAGACTGAATGCCTGGAGCTAGACATGGCATTATTTGTATTTGCCTGAAATATAGCACATATGCCAAAAGCAGCACTTTGAAGAAAGTAAAATGATCTACTCTCCTGAATGAAATTTGCAAGCACCCAATTTCAACATTTATCCCTAACCCACTGTCCAATTCAATAAAGAGCCCAGTAATTTCTAAAGAAATTCTGTGCCCCTAGTAGGTTTCTAGACTAGACAATGCCCTAAGCAACAATAGTACTTCCTGCATTATGCAGCTGTTACTACAGCATTACAAATGTTTCATGCAATACATGGACTGTTCCGATGATGATTCACGGAATTGCTGTTTATTGTACTCGTATTTCATGAATTTCAGCGAAAAGAGAAGTGTAGACTTCAGAAAAAAGAAAAAGACCCTAATGTTGCTTTCTCCACCTCCTCTCCTACACCCTTCTAGCCAAACAACACTATTACTGCAACACCACTTCAAAAATATTTACAAAGTATTAGTGGGAAGGCAGTTAAGCAATGATACTTGTACATGCCTGAACATTTGGCCGAGGTAAAAAACAAATAAAGTTGGTAAATATCTTACCTTTTACTGAATTCTATTATCTGTTACAACTAGAACAAGTGACAAATCGGAACAAATGCTTGTGCTTTTGCAGAAAGAGCAAATAGCAAACTTATTTTCTAAGGAAAGGAAAAAGCTGGTGGGAAAACAATGATGTTCCAATTAGTAAGCAAGTGGAGCCCACCTTCAAATTTCCATTTCAATGAACAGGAGTAGGCTCATTTAATGAAATGCAGAATTTGTGTGGCAGCACACAGATCATTCTTTGGTAGATGAACAGAATGACAGTTTTAAAGATACCTTTAATATAATAGATTTTGCTTCAATCAAAATTGCAGAGGTAATTTGAAATAAGCACCTCATCAGGAGAAATAGAACTGCTGAGCTATTGACTTAGTGTGTAATTATTGCTAAAATCTACTGGCTTTGTGATGGGAGGAATGGAGGGTGGCATATGCAATGCCAGTATTTGAAAACGCCTCTGAAGCTACTTGTGGAAGAGGTGCTAGCAGGGCAGATACACATGACAGAAAATTGCCAGGAGGTATGCTTAAGAACAGAATAAACAGACAGACAGTAAAACAGGCTAACAGGGAAGTGTTAAGTATGGGGTTTGGAGGCCAAGTTCTTGGAATGATCATGCAGATAAGGGTGATTTGGCTGATACAATGTACATCCATTTTAAAAAGTTTGTGAGGAAGTTATCTACCAGACTCTTAAATTATGCTGTCAAGGAGGAAAAACAAAAAAGCCTTCAAGAAATAAAAATGTCTTTTCATTGCTAACTAAAAGTGAAAGAAGAAGATATGTTAGGAATAATTGTTTGCGTTCTTTTACAGCAGATCCATACTACCAGGCAGTCTCACCTGGCAGTGTATGTTCAATATACTCGTAAATGATCTGGAAAAGGGAGGAATAACAAGGGACAGAGATTTCTGATGATATTAAATGATAGAGATTAATAAAACCAAAAACTGACTGCCAATTGCTGTAAAAGGATCTCATGGTGCTGAATGAGCATAAGATAAACCGGCAGATAAAACTTAATATCAATAAATACCGTCAGACATACTGAAAAAATCCCAAACCCCAACAGCCTCAGGTATGCACCTGAGGTATGCACCACAATATGTAAGATTCCTAAGATTCAGTTTTTCGCAGTACAAGAATTACAGTCAAATAAATAATCCAGTCACAAATTTACATCATAAATGTTTTTTCTCATACTCTACAGTTAAACTTTGGAATTGCTACAAAATGCTTTGGACATCAAAAGGACTAATAAATACAAAAGACACAACTAGTGGCAAAAAAAGACCCTTGGGGGCTATTAATTACAACACTGCAATATAGTGTCCACATGATAAATACCTCAAAGGAAGCTGAAATGGCATACTATTTGCCTACCCTGTTCTTTACACTTCTTTCTTGAATATCCAAAGTTGCCCACTGCTAAAGACAGGAAAATGGACAAGAAGTACCTTTGATACAATCTAGTGCAGCCATTTTTATGTTGTGTGATGACCATGGACGCTGCTGGCACCCAAGTGATTTACAACCAAGAGGCAAAACCATCTGCATTTTGGAAGCAAGTCACTGATCCTAAAATAACTTACTTGTACACGTGTAACTATTACAACACTTGGCTACTGAGGAAGTGAATTAAAGCCTTTTGGGGAAACCCTCTGATAGAATATAACAGACTTTGATTGCAGACTACAGCATCATCTTGTAACAAAAAAGAAAAGAAAAAAAGAATAAAAATATATATTGCTATTATTCATTAGAAGTAGGGCTTAATGAAACCTCCAGAGCTGAACACTTCTACTTACAGAGAATACAGGGTGAAATCCACCCTGAAGTGAGCCTAACCAACACCGAAATTAAAAATCCTAAGAGACTAATTCTAAAACAGCAATTAAGAAAAAGATGCAAGAGCTGACCTGATGCCTGGAATCCATCACATCTAACCCCCAGATGGGGTTAAATACTCTTTAGAAATGCCCGTTTCTCTCCACTGATTTTTAAGGCAGTCCAAGTGACTTATTCAGATGTGGAAGGCTTCACTAGAATTGTCTAAAATCAAATTAGCTGAATCCCACAGCCTTGGAGCCTTGCTGAAGACTGACTTAACTTTCATCATCTGTACCTCTTTTGCAAACCCAACTCCTCTGTGCAGTGCAATATTTGTAGAACAAGATACTTTGAGAAAACACATGGACAATTTTAATGATAAATAGTAAATTTTGCGGTTACTGAACCTCAGAGAATGTTGTAAATGTGCTTTAGCTACTTACATCAGTTTTAGGTCGTGCTCCAGTTGACACTGGGTAAGGTAAACAGTCTAGATCCTGGTAGTCTGCTCTTCTGTTTTTCCAAGATCCTTTTCCTTGATGATCTCCATAAAAGCCTGTCTCCACTTGAACAGGGCACTGTAAGAGAATTTAAAAAAACCCTGTAAATAAAGGTAAGTCATAAATATATTTAATGTGAACTGCAAGATAAAAACATTGGAATTTTATCTTTTTAAAGCTTTTTTTCTCTGATGTAAGGTAAACATTTTGGCTCAATCTTTCATCTTAAAACCACCTGCCGCATCATTTTCACATTTAGCTAAGGTAAACACCCAGATATTCTGTGGTTTCTTTAACAGCTAGTATAAACAACTGGGAAAATTAATAAGTAGTAGTACACAGTTTCCTAAATATCAAGGAACTGAATCACTTTTACCTTAGAAAAATAAATGGTTTTATTAAAATTATTTAAAACTGTATCTAAGCAACAATAGTACCTTTTTTCTAACTTAAACAGAGACCCAGCAAACTCTCATTTTGAAATCACAGACACTGAACTTTCCAACTCCCCTTTTTGTGGTCCCCCAAGCCTGGGGAGACCTCACTCCCACACCATTTTTAAAAACTGCATGTCCCAACTCTGTGCTCGCACACAGCCACACTGAATTTAATGCCAGGAAGAGATCAACTGCACAATGTTCTCCCACATATCCTGCTTTACCTCAAAAGAATGATGAGGCATGTGAGCAAGGAGCAAGCTGTGCTGCAACCCAGCAGGATCTGTGCTGGGAACAATCAGGGAACCAGGATCATGGATGCACTGCAGAGCAGTCCCAAGCTGTTGGGTGCAATCAATCAAAATTAGCCCACCTTCTGGCTGCTCCCCCTCATAAGAGGACAAATCTGCTGCTGGTCTTTAACAGCAACTGCCTAGTTCCCAGTTAGTATATTTTTAGGGCTATAAAATGAGGAGGCTACAAAGTTGACAAAAGAATTGGTATGGGGCACAGAAGTATGGAGGTAATGTACTACTGCAAAAGAATGAACAGAATGTGTAAGTTAAACAAAATTTTGATCAATGAAAGGCATATGTCTAAGAAAGGACACATTAATTATAACCAAACAGGATTTCTGTGTCGCTATCCATGAATGATAAAGGAATAAAACTGGAAAACGTGATTTTCATCCTTCAGACCTGCCTTTTTTTTTTTCTGTACGGAAACTGAATGCTAGACACGAAATGACAATGACGCAGATAAACAACAGCGAAACAGTGTTTACAGCAAGAGCGTTTTAGCTCTGCTATCTCATTTACAATGTACCTCCCTACTATATAGCAAACAAAGTATTTTTTTCATAGAGAAGGCACAGGTTTTAGAGAAGCAGCACTGCAAAAAATGTTTTCCAAAGCTAGCAGTTTTGCTGTTGGTACATTCAGATAGCTCTGCTTTTTTTTTTTACTGAAATCATGTATTTATAGCACTGTTGAGAGAATGGTTCAGAAAATAATTTGATAACAGATATTTCTAATATCTTTTCTGCAACAGATAGCGAGTCATCCAGCCAATGCTACTGCCTGATAAAAAATTGACCAGCCGTAACTTGCAGTTTACACAGATGTAAAGACAGATCACCTCTTTGCATTCATCTAAAAGTTTTGTGTTTTAGAAAACACCTTAAATTTGTTCACCAAAATAATGCAAGACCCCCTACTCTCACCCAGTAAGTCCCACAATGTTTATTCACCCAGTCTATTTTCATCAGCCAATATTTAGACTTCTTCCTGCAAAAACTGTGTTCAATAGAGTATTATTAATGGCAGATACTTTTGCAAAAGGAAAATTTAAAGAATAATACTTCCAGGAACAGATGAAAAATCCTTCGGTATAAAACTGATTGGCTTAACCTAGCAACTAAACTCAAAAATGTATCTGAGAGACAGCATCTGCCATAAGAAATGAATACTCTTGTCATCTGTTAAAAATTGCCCACGCAAAAGAACAATTTTCAGAGGAGCTGCTCCACCAAACATGTTACCACTTAGACGGTAGTCACCTACTTCTCAGACCTCAGGTCTACAAGTTGGCCTTGCATCTGTGAGCACTTCACCCAAAATCCTTTTAAATCACAATTTCTTGTTTATAGACTCAAAACAGGATAAAAACATATGAAGAACGCATAAGTGGTTCATCATTTTATAGAAGCCAAATTTATACAGTTACTAGTAAACAGATGTCTGAGATCTATCTTCTTACTATTGAAATTCCTTTGTGAAAGACAAGAATAAAACATTTGATATATGTGAAACAAATTACAGGCTATAATAAGAAATACGGACCAAATGGGATGAATCTACACAAAATAAGTTACTCATATGACTTGTATGGAAACAAGGGTTTGTTCATTTTTTCCGCTGCAACTGTCATTCTGAGACTTTCAAAATCTGTTTCTCCACAGTAAGTTCACGGAGATATTTTAGGAGGCTGTATTTTGCTGCTTTGGCTATATGGGAAGACTGAGGTCAACCTGGTTTGAAGCAAATTATTAGATTAGGACAGATCACTCCCTTGTTCAGGAATCTTTTGACTACAGATACCTTTGCAGGAGACAGCAAAGTGCATCCCATCATCTGTTCCACAATATACTGCCCCTGACTCTTGCTCTGATCTTGCTGGTGTCATCAGGAAGAACTTTATGTTAAATGTCCTCTCCAACTCCTGCAGTGAAATTGGCTCTTAGAGGTTTAAAGATCATTTCCAGTATGCCAAGTAACGCCACAATAAAAGTGGGGCTGATTCAAATGATATTTGCCTGCCCATAAACAATCAAAGTGAATCAAGTTCTCCTGCTTCAGAATGTGAGGAAGATATGATCTGAGAAACACCTCTCCTGTGAAGCAGGCTGAGAGAGTTGGGGTAGTTCTGCCGGGAGAGGAGATAGGACCCACCTGAGGGTACTGAGGGAGTTGATGGAAGTTCTCACTGAGCCACTTCCCATTATGTATCAGCAGTCCTGGCTAACCAGGGAGGTCCCAGCTTACTGGCATCTAGCAAATGTGATGCCCATCCACAAGAAGGGCTGGCAGGATGATCCAGGAAACTGTCAGTCTGACCTTGGTGCCTGGGAATGTTGTGGAACAGATCATCCTGAGTGGCATTACACGGCACATGAAGGACACCCAGGTGATCAGGCCCAGCCAGCATGGGTTCATGAAAGGCAGGTCCTGCTTGACAAACCTGATCTCCGTCTATGACAAAGTGACCTGCTTGGTGGCTGAGGGAAAGCCTGTGGATGTTGTTACCTGAACTTTACTAAGGCCTTTGACATGTTTGCCCACAGCATTCTCTTGGAGAAACTGGCTGCTCGTGGCTTGGTTGGGAGTACTCTCCGCGGGGTTAAAAACTGTCTGGAGGGTCAGGCCCAGAGAGTGGTTGTAAATGGAGTTAAATCCAGTTGGCAGCCAGTCACGAGTGGTGTCCCCCATGGCTCAGTACTGTGGCTGGTTTTCTTTAACATCTTTATCAATGATCTGGAAGAGGAGATCGAGTGCATCCTCAGTAAGTTTGCAGATGACACCAAACTAGTGTGAGTGTTGATCTGCTTGAGGATAGGAAGCCTCTACAGAGGGACCTGGACAGGTTGGATCGGTGGGCTGAGATCAATTGTATGAGGTTCAAGAAGGCCAAGTGCTGGGTCCAGCATTTCAGTCACAACAACCCAAAGCAACGCTACAAGCTTGAGGAAGAGTGGCTGGCGAGTTGCCCAGCAGAAAAGGACCTGGGGGTGTTGGTGGACAGCCAGCTTAACATCAGCCAGCAGTGTGCCCAGGTGGCCAAGAAGGTCAGCAGCATCCTGGCTTGTATCAGGAATAGAGTGGCCAGCAGGAGTAGGGAAGTGATTGTGCCTCTGTACTCGACACTGGTGAGGTTTCCCCTCGAGTACTGTGTCAGTTCTGGGGCCCTCACTACAAGAAAGACATAGAAGTGCTAGAGCATGTCCAGAGGAGAACCACCAAGCTGGTGAGGGGTCTAGAGAACAAGTCCTATGAGATGCTGAGGGAAATGGACATGTTTAGTTTGGAGAAGAAGAGGCTAAGGGGAGATCTCCTTGCCCTCTACAAAGGGCAGCCTTTTACCTGAAAGGAGGCTGTAGCAAGGTGGGAGTCAGTCTCTTCTCTCAAGTAACAGGCGATGGGAAAAGATAAAAGAGTCTCAAGTTGTGCCAGGGGAGGTTTAGACTGGATCTTAGGAAAAAAAATTATGCTGAAAGGGTTACTGAGCATTGGAACAGGCTGCCAAGGGAAGTGGTTGAGTCACCATCCCTGGTGGTATTCAAAAGACAGGTAGACACAGTGCTTAGAGATATGATTTAATGATGCTTTTTGTTACTGTTAGGTTGATCGTTAGACTAGATGATCTGAAAGCCTCATTCCAAGCTAGGCAATTCTATCATTTTATAATATGCCCCAGGAAGAAGGCTGAGCTCTGTACTTAGATGATGTCTTGCCAATAGGCTTCAGTAAAGGAAGTGCAAGCACCGGGGATGCTGGTGTCAGCATTCTCTATGCAGCCACTTTTGATGTTCTTGTTCTTAGGTATCAAATGGCATTTGAACACACGGCCTGTTTGGATTTCTTTTTCTGCTGTCTACATGCTACATACCCTTCACTGAATTCTCCAACGGATCTGAAGTCCAGTGTCCTATGATGTTCAAGTCATCAAGGAAAAAGAATGACGCCTAACCAAACCATGCTTTTTGCCTTAGAATAGGCACAGCCATAAAATCACAGGTGTTTCAATCACTGATGACCAAAATCAGACTGCCTCACAATGGGAAGCACTTAAACTCTGATGGCTTGGATTTCACGTTCAGGCAGAAAAGCAGAGTACGCTGCCACCACATTTTAACAGAAGACATTGAGCAACCTCGTACAAGACGACAGAACACTGTCCACTAATAGACAAGTTAATGATGAAATTAATTCAGCTGGACAGAGCTGATTCTGACTTGGTGACATGTACAATAAGAAATGAGACAGTCATGGCCACTGTTACTAAGACTTCTCTCTGCAGAATATGAAAATGCCTACTGCAAAGCACAACACCGAGATGCAGCGTTCTGAACATCGCACCTTGAGGGACACGAACATTTATGCTGAGATAGATCCACACAGAAATTTCCATGAAGAATTTACTTTTACAAAATGAAGCAGGACTGAACCAGCAGCGATGGCAAAAGCATTCAAACAAGCTCACCTTACAGAAATATCAAGCCAGCACTAACATTCACCACCGCAAATCCAAACATCTCTATCTTAAGCACTGACTTTAATCGTATCCTAAAGCAGAGAACAAACACTCCTACTTCTCATGCTGTTCACTCTCCAGTTACTTGCTCCTATAAAAAAAACCCTTGCTTATTAAAGAATTACTAATATAATATCATTGCTTCTTAACTCCCCCAAAAGAAGTTTGAGAAACTGTCATCAACTGATGACACCTGCCACTACAAAATTTTTTAAACTAGAAGAATACAGCTCTAAGCAAACAATCAGATGAAATTAAAAAAATAAATAATTTGACTCTTAAAGCAGATACATAGTGCTTCCCTTGACATTATGTCTTTAAATAAATATAACAGGTGTAAATAGGCTAGCACTGGAACTTTAACAACATTCCATTCTGAAAAAAACTATCAAATGCAATCATGAATCATCTGGATTCAAATTCCCCTCTAAAAAAAAAAAATATTTAAATTATTTAAATCCATGATTTAAATAGATTTAAACAGAAAATTTACAAGTTTCATCCTATGACACTTCTGTTTATTTGACCAATTTGACTATTAGTTATCTAAGCAATTAATGATATTTCATTAATGAGATGATCTTTCAAGGTCCCTTCCAATACCTGATATTCTGTGATTCTGTGATTATTACTGAGTGAAAACTTTAACTTAGTTTATCCATAAACCTGAGCTCCTCAGCCTACCCAGAAACACAACCACATCTGAAAAACATGGCTTGATGAGTATCTGATAGCTAAATGTTAGAAAATGTATCATACAACACACGTATTCTTACCATTTGCTTTTGCCTTTTGGTAGAAGGAGTACTGGAGGGAGAAGAACCAGCACTCAGAGCTTCTTCAATATCTAAATTCAACTGTTCGAGTTTCTTCATAAGACATGACATTGAGTCTGACCATTCAGATCCTTTTTCTGGTTGGGTCTACAAGAAATCAAACATACATGAAGTCTTAAAATGTTCATGCTTTTTGTAACTTGAAGACTCTCATTTTTCTTCTAGTCCTCAAGATAAAAAGCTGACCAGCTCTTTCCCTGTCCTTGGGTAACTTTCTCCATTTAGAAAGCTTCAATTATCACTCCAATTCCTGGTGACACATTCATAGCTGTTCTTCACAGTCAAATGCTCACACTCCATTTCTCGGTATCTGAATGGCTTTCTAACACTTCATCTTGGGTGAACCACTGCCAGCCCAAGCTAAGCACTAACTAAGACCAAAACCAAAGTAACTTTTATGTCTCCTCCCTAAGCCGCTTCTATTTCAGCATCTCTCCACTGATTAGTGGTTGTCAATAAGAATCAGAACATGGAAGGTCATTGTGTGCTCTGTGTTTTGTCCCTTACTATAATTCCAGAATTTGTCCAGTCTTGCAGCCTTCTTCTGCCCATCCTTGGGAATACTTTATTGGTCTCAAACATTTTCTGTTTTCACGGATATATCTTCCCCTTTTATCTGAAAGGCTTCAATCAATGTACGAAAACACAAATCCATTGTAGCGCAACTGCCAAAAATACTTTTCTTGTTCTGTAGCTTCCTCAAAGTCCTTTCCAGTGACTCCCCTTAAGCATCTTTCCACGGCAGGCTCTATGCCTGCTGCTGTATTATGCCTCATTATCTTCATTCAAGAAAAATACAGTCACAGTGACCTCCCTGTCATCGTGGGCAGCTACAGCTCCCCAGATTAGTTTCTGTCCTGAAGCTACATCAGTTCTTTCATCCATCTCACTTTCACAAACAATACATGTCTTTGCAGAGAGGATAATTTCATAGCAAACAGTTCTAACAGACTGAGCATACAAACATAACAGCGTGTTGCCAGCCTGCTAAAAACCTAAGAGCGTCATACCAACACTCCAACATACCTAGGGGACCTAGATGAATACTGTCATTATTCTTATCTGATAAATCTTTATGGTGTTTTTTTTTTCCTTATGAGATCTTCACAAGTGCAACTGAGAGATAATTGTAATTTGCTCACTGCCATAGAAAAAANCTAAAAACCTAAGAGCGTCATACCAACACTCCAACATACCTAGGGGACCTAGATGAATACTGTCATTATTCTTATCTGATAAATCTTTATGGTGATTTTTTTTTCCTTATGAGATCTTCAGCTATCTGGTCCAGTATTACCAACAGAAGCATGTTCCCTTCAGAGGGGCTAGTATAATCTTTATAGAGACTGTTTTGAAACACAGAAAATTTAATTTAGTTACCTTTAGTTTTCCAAAAACGTTTAGTTTTCCAAATATTTATTTGAAATTTCCCAAATTTTAATCCATCTCTGAGCATCTTTCCTGAAATGCTGTTAGAAGTGCAAAGCTGTATTTCAACTCTGTAGCTATTATAATAATTTAAACAGATTCTTTGATTACTTCACATTTTCTTCCCAAACATTTTAAAATTAAATATAGGAAATACAGGATGCTCCACAGAAAGTATTAAAAGTATTAAAAGACATTCCTTCTCTTGAGTTCTGAGCAAGATGATTTTACACAGGAATGTGTGTTGCAACACTTATTTCTAGACAAAGAAAAGATTCTGTGTTTTCCTGTAGTTATGCTTCTTCACCTATTTGACTTTTCCAAAAGTAAACAATGTGGAAAACACCCAACAACAAGAAAAAACCACACATAACCCACCCCAAACTCACACAACAATTAATGTAGGAAGTCTGTCAAAATCTAGTAAGAAGGTTCTATCTCTCAACAGTTAAAATGTAATTAAGAAAAAGGAGCCATAAGAATGTGCTTTCTTACCAATCAGTAGTAAACAATTCTGAGGCAACAATTAAATACAGAAATGAGTAAAGTGTGTTTAATTTTCAGTTAGCCATGCAAAAATTGTACTTTCCAGGTGACAAACACTGAAGGCCACATTAGAAGTTAAGATTTTCAAGATGGAAAAAAAAAAAGTAGAATTACACAAGTGCAAACAGTTCATTTTCTGTTCCATGACAGAAAGAACAACAACAACAAAAAAAAAGCATTTTCAGGGGCTTGAGGGGTGTCTCTAATTTCTCTAATTTAGCATTTTCCAAATGCAAAGATGAAAATTCATGAAGACTTTAAGAAAGGCTTCCAAATATTCCTGATGAAGACATTCCAAATGCATGATACAAATAAATGATATAGATACAGTAAAAAATATAGCTCTCTGCAGTTTGCCTTCATCTTGACAAGTATTTCCCTACTAGAACAGTATTTCCAGCATTCACCAACACTGCAATACATCTGTATGGGCCAACCTTGCCCCCCTTATTTTTATAAATTTGTTTTACTGTAACAGAACTCAAATCACAGTCATTCCTTAAAAATCTAAGTCCTGAAGAGTTTCCCCAAACTCTAACTCTCCTAGTCTTCTCCATTCAGTTCTGTCTTTTTTAGTTCGGTAAGACTCTATATTGTGTTTATTATGGGGACAGGGAAAAAGATGGGTTTTTATTATCCTTCAAGATAAAGCCCAGTGGGCCTAGCTAACAAGTGCCATTCACTAACTGGAAATTTGGCACAAAGGCACCATTTGGAACAAACGCTGATTGGCTATGTATTTCAAAGGCTTCCTGAAATTTCCTGCTCAACAGTAACAACATGATGCTACTTACATTCAAAAATACACCGCCTGCACAGTAGGACTCCTGAGCAGTGAATAAATTCTGCCTAATCCATTCAGGAGGAACACAGCTCCTAGGAACTAGGTTGGACACCATCAAAGTGCTCAGAAAAGCTGAGTACGCGTGTATCCCGCCCATAGCAACTGTAGAGGCAGTAGGGTCAGAGCATCTTTGCAAGCTTTTGTGTCCTGCCCTTCAGGAGGGAAAACCACCTCACTCTAAATTATCTAAGAATCATGGCCTGCTTTATTCATTGTTTTTCCACGAAAAAGGCATACGGGGAGAACTCTCCTTTCTGCATATTCTCAAGGTCTCCTTTCTTTGTGGGAGCCACAGTCATTCAGCAATGCATAGGGATGCTGTTATTTTTTTGAAGAACCTGAAAAGCTTAGAGACAGAAGTGTATTACAGGAACACTTTTTATATGTTACCTCAGAATACAGAATCATTTCGGTTGGAAAAGACCCCTAAGATCATGGAGTCTAACCGTTAATTTAACACCACCACGTCCACCACTAAACCATGTCCCTCAGCACAACAGCTACACATCCTTCAGACACCCCAGGACTGGTGACTCCCCGCTTCCCCTGGGCAGCTTTGTTCTAATGCTTAACAACCCTTTCGGTGAAGAAACTTTTCCCAATATCCAACCTAAACCTCCCCCAGTTTCCTCTTGTCCTATCCTAGACAGATGAGCAGGAACAGAAAGAGAGACCAGAGAATGCCTTGTCAAACAAATCTTCTAAGGTGGAGCAACCTTAGCCACAAAAACCACGTCACACATTAGCCTGAGAATGATGCATTGCCCTTGAGAGTGAACTCCTTTGCCATATGGATTTCTCCAGTTCTATATACTCAGTGTAGGCAAAAAAGAATAAAAATAATAAACCAGAAATATCATCCTCTGTGCTAAATTTAACATTAAGTGGCATGTACTTCCTTGAACTTAGAGTTTACAGTTACAAATGCAGCTATTATGCTTCAGACAGTTTTTGTATATGAAGGCTTAACCCAACAGCTTAATTACTAAGACACATTTAGCAATCAGCCAAACATATAATTTAGTTGTAGGTTGCTACTTCCTACAGCAACCACAGCTTGTTGTAGAACACCAAGCTTAATGGTTTTGTTACATGTACACATTCATAGGCAGATTGCGTGTTCACTTACTACCAATAACAAATTGAAGAGGTAAATCAGGGTGCAAAACTACAGCCCATCACCTAAACAACCCCTTGCTCTTTCCTTGGACTGAGAAGTTAATACATTTCAGACATTCAACTATTTGTGCCTTTTGGACCAAAGGCTTCTGCACCCTGTTTTTCAGCTTCCAAGTGTTCTTCACTAATCTTATTCAGCAAAAACATCTGTGATAAAAGGCATATTTGTTTCAATGTTTTGCCCATGGAGCTTATTGCAAGAGGCATAATAGTTGCCAGCAAAGCTAAATTTAAACTGAAAGAATGTGGCAGAAATGAACAAGTCCATATAGAACACCCGGAGGTCAGGGTTAAACTTGTTGCCAGACCTCATCCTATACTGGAAGCAGAAAGGGTTCCAAGTGAAGGGTTATGAGAAAGTTACACAACTCTAAATTTATCTGATAACTTGTGGCTTTCACTTAAGAAACTTTCAATAGGTCCAACTGTTCTGATAATTAACATATTCTACAACTTCGAGTGATAAATTACTAGCCTCCAAATAAAAAAAAAAAATCAATGCTATTTAACCCTCCTCCCTAATATTAAATCGGTTTAGATAAAGTTCTCTCTGATATACAGCCTAGATCCACAAAGAATGATTTTGTGGAAGTACTTCAGAGACTAAATACTGCATTTTGCTCTTGCTGCACTGATGGGCCTCCTCCATTCTCAAAAGAAGCTCTGTGCAAAAGGAAAAGGTCTCTCAGCCACTGGTGGCTTTGCCTAAAGGGGCTTGGGGAGGCAGCCCAACTGGTTCCTCACACAAAACCCTTCTGAAAACAAGTATTTAGAATACAAAGGGCACTTTTATTCTCAAAATAGATTTGTGTGTACCTTCCATGCTGCAGATAAAAAATTTCAAAGGGAATTTTCCCTCATATCCCACCATAGTGTTGCTTAAATATTTACAGAGCTTTTAGACAGACAACTAACACTATGGCACCTTTGTCCTGGAAAGCAGGTAAACTCTGCAGTTCAGCAACCTTTCCATTTCTAAGAACTGTCCTGCAATCCATCTGAAATGATGAAGGCAAGTCTCTTCAATCTAGCATAGCTGGGTTGCTGGGAAAGAGAAAGCTCTTCAGAGACATCACATAAAATTCATAGCAACCTGAATCCTTCTGATCCCCAAAACATGGACTATTAGGATCTCTGCAGTTCCTTTCCCCCCCCCCCCCCCCG
>VZTM01005328.1:76431-175488 GCA_013400555.1 Jacana jacana | reverse complement strand
GTTCTACGGCCCGCCCCGACGGTCCGGGAGGGGCAGGGGGCCTCGCCGGCAGCCGGGGAAGGGCTCGCCCCAGCTGCGGCTGGTGGGGCGCGGGATGAGAGGGGTGGGAGTCAGCCCCTGCCTTGCCCGTTGCCCTCTCGGCGCCCCGCCTTTGGGGGTAGCCGTTGGGCAGTCTCCTGGAGCTCTCAGAGGAGGGCCGCCGGGCGGGCTGCCACGAATCACCGAGGGAGCCGTTCCTCCAGAGGGCGAGGCTGAGCTTTAGAGCCGCCTCCCGCCGGCCCTGCCGGAGCGCTGGTGCCGTCCCCATTGTCTTCAGGGCTGTGAGGGGCCGGCGGCGTGCCTTGGGAGGGGGGAGGCTGGGCTGCCCCCCAACTCGATCCAGCGACCTTTCCCGTGCTGTGTCTCGGTATAAAACCTGCCACAACTAGAGGTCGGCTTTGCTTCTTCATAAAACGCTTCTCCAGTAGGGCCGTGCCTCAGTTTCCCCTGCATGAAAGTGTTAGTGTGACCAGCAGAAGTAGGGAGGTGATTGCCCCCCTGTCTTTAGCACTGGTGAGGCCACTCCTTGAGTCCTGTGTCCAGCTCTGAGCACCTCAGCACGAGAGAGATCTCGAGGTGCTGGAGCGAGTACAGAGGGGAGCAAGGAAGCTGGTGAAGGGCCTGGGGCATAAATCTTATGAGGAATGATTGAGGGAGCTGGGACTGTTTAGTTTGAGGAAGAGGAGGCTGAGGGGAGACTTCATCACTCTCTACAACTGCTTGAAAGGGCACTGTAGAGAGCTTGGTGCTGATCTTTTCTCACGGGCAATTAGTGATAGAACAAGAGGGAATGGCTGCAAGCTGCAGCAGGGTAGGGTTAGGTTGGACATTAGGAAAAAATTCTTCACAGAAAGAGTAGTCAGTCAGTGGAATCAGCTGCCCAGGGAAGTGGTAGAATCACCATCCCTGACTGTGTTTAAGAGTAGATTAGCTGTGGTGTTGAGGGATATGGTGTAGGGGAGAACTTGTAGAGTGGGGCTGATGGTTGGACTTGATGATCCCAAGGGTCTTTTCCAACCAAAATGATTCTATAATTCTGTGATTCTATGAAGGAGCACTTCAGCTAGGAAGACTCGCTTCATGCAGAGATGAGTGTACAAAGCCTACTACTTTTCTCTGCACATCTAAGAAGAGGTGGGCAAGGCTTAAAAGTGTTTGAAAGACGTTTGGGTTTTCTTAAATGTTTCTGCAGTTATGCACACTGGTGTGAAATTCCTGTTCTTTATGTTCAAAGCTACAAAGAGTCACAGAACGATACAGGCTTGGAAAGGACCTCTGGAGGTCGTCTAGTCCAACCCCCCTGCCAAAGCAGATTCTCCTAGAGCGGGTTGTACAGGACCTTCTTCAGGCGGGTTTTGAATGTCTCCAGAGATGGAGACTCTACCACCTCTCTGGGCAGCCTGTTCCAGTGCTCTGCCACCCTCAAAGTGAAGAAGTTCCTCCTCATGTTTAGATGGAGCTTCTTATCCTCAAGTTTGTGCCCATTTCCTCTTGTCCTCTTACTGGGCACCACTGAAAAGAGATCGGTCCCTTCCTCTTGATAGCCAGCCTTTAAGTATTTATAAGTGATAACGCTTAAAAACAGCTTACTGACATCTAAATAGTTAGATTACTGAAAAATTTGTAATGTTCTACCTGGACAATCTGCCCCTCTGTTGTACCTGACAGATGTCAGATTAAATCACGCTGTCTCAGTTGAGCCCAATTCTATTCAGCCTCAGGAAAATTATTATGTTGAATCAGATCTGATTTGATTGCCTTGATTTCAATAGTTTTATGACTAATAAAAACTGCATGGATAATGCCAGACAGTTATAAATGTAAAATTTACCCAAATTCTCAAAGTTAGGCAGCGCTGGCTGTCAAGAAGCACACTGCTCTGAAATCACAGAATCACAGAATGGCTAGAGCTGGAAGGGACCACAAAGACCATCTAGTTCCAACCCTCCTGCCATGGGCAGGGACACCTCCCACTAGAGCAGGTTGCTCAATGCCCCAAATCATAATTGTGTTTGAACCATTGGATAGTCCCACAGTTTGCCTTGGGGCAGCTGCTGACTTTTGTTGGAAGTGAGGGAGCCTGTGCTCAGCTCTGATACTTGAACACAAAAGGAGACTGCAGGTGACAGAGAAAATTCTTCAGACTCCTAGATTTCAGCACAGCTCAAGAGAAGAATGTCTAAAATGATGCCCATCTAAGAGCATTTAGATTCGCTTTTTTGTTTTTGTTTTTTTTTGACAAAGGAGTCTGAGTGGGCAGATTTGGACAGTCTCGTGTTTTGATCTTTTGGTGGTGTGGAAAGGGTTTTGGGGGATGGATATGGGGAGGGAGGGAAAGAGGGAGAATGAATAGAAGTCCTGGATGCTGAAAGGAAAAGTCAGGCTTAATCACAGTTCCTTTAATTACCACAAATGAAGTCTGGCAAAGCATCAGATCTATATTTGGAGGAGCAGCCTCCAGTCTTGACATCATGACGCTCAGGAGGAACTGGTAGAACACAGAATCAAGGCTTTGAAGTATGAACTTGAATCACAGAATCATAGAATCACTTAGGTTGGAACATGTTACAGTACAGCTCCTACTGCCAGGGGAACTTAATTTTAATTGTGGTCCTTTGTTTCGGTACAAATGATAATAAATAAAACTACAATTTATATTCTTCCTTAATAAATAAAAACCAACCATATTGGGCTACATCAATCAAAATATTGTTAAATACCTTTTAAAAATCGGTTATCTTAATTTTTCCTTCAGGCTGGTCTAGTTTTCTATTTTCATTTACTTTTTGTAATAGACCTTTCCTAAGTGTTCATTATTGGAATTTATAGTTTTAATTAAAATGCTAAATATATTTTTTCTTCTGTGTTTCTTCCATTATATTTTAATGGTACTTATAGGTAAAGTAATTATACTTTAAGTAATTATTTCATATTTTCTCCCTTTTTTTTTTTTTTGATGGTGTTTGCTTGCTTAACTGCTCTGAAATTTCCCCCACAATTTATTGAGTATTTTAGATAGTTTCAAGCCGGTTGGAAAGATGGGAAGAAATATCAGCAAGATACAACTTCAAAGTTTGTTTAATCAAATTTTTTGGCTGGACAGGCACAAGAGACTCACATTACTGTCCACTCTAAGCTAAGGATGAGATTAAGGATGAGCCCATGTTGCTTCTGAGCAGGTGTGGGGCAGGTGTGGAGAAAATAGTGGGAGGTGGAAAGAATGCTGAGAGAGCAATGACCATGAGTCAGCAGTGTGCCCTTCTGGCCAAGGAGGCCAATGGAAGCCTGGGGTGCATCAGGAAGAGTGTGACCAGCAGGTTGAGGGAGGTTATCCTGCCCCTCTACTCTGCTCTGCTGAGGCCCCATCTGGAGTTCTGGGTCCAGTTCTGGCCTCCCCAGTTCAGGAAGGACAGGGAACTGCTGGAGAAGGTGCAGCAGAGAACCACCAAGAGGATTAGGGGCCTGGAGCATCTCTCTTAGGAGGAAAGGCTGAGGGACTTGGGTCTTTTTAGTCGGGAGAAGAGAAGGCTGAGGGGGATCTGATCAACACCTGTAAATACTTAAAGGGTGGGTGTCAAGAGGAAGTGCTCAGTCTCTTTTCAGTGGTGCCCAGTAAGAGGACAAGAGGAAATGGGCACAAACTTGAGGATGAGAAGCTCCATCTAAACATGAGTAGGAACTTCTTCACTTTGAGGGTGGCAGGGCACTGGAACAGGCTGCCCAGAGGGTGGTGGAGTCTCCATCTCTGGAGACATTCAAAACCCGCTTGAAGAAGGTCCTGTGCAACCTACTGTAGGAGGATCTGCTTTGGCAGGGGGGTTTGACTAGACAACCTCCAGAGATCCCTTCCAACCCTGTATTGTTCTGTGATTCTGTAAGAGGACTGGAGTGTGGTGGAAAAACAATGAGAAGTAGGGAATGGATTGGGAAGCAGGAGGTGCTGGAAGGGGTGAACCAGGAAGCCAGAGGAAAGCAGGATGCACTAGTTCTGCAGAACGTTGCTGCGATCATCTTAAATCTGAAAAACACTTTGGAACAATTCTATCCTTTTCTGAGATAATCATTGTGGGGTGATAAGGGGAATTCTGTAAAAACAGTAGGACAATAAATTTTCACTTCCTACCCTGAGACACTTGATTTTATAAAGGGTATTTTCTGAAGGGCATTTGGTCCCTGATCAAGAAATTGAAGAAAAATACATCGTGAGGGAGGTGTTTAACGCAAACAATGATTTTTAAAGTTGGTTTTTTTTACGTTTTGAATTGGCCAAAATGAAAGGGAGTTGGGAGGGAGTTTGTATATGGTGCTGAAATCAGAAATATCATTATGCTTGGTGACTAGATAAAACTAGCTCCAAGTATTATTTACAGTACGTGTACATTGTGCAGGTCTAGTGTTTTGTATCCCTTGTTTTGAGAGGGCCTATGAGTTACAGCATTTCAATTATAAGAAGCTTGTCAAGATGACATGAGGACACTGATCATAGCCACAAATAAATCTCCTTGTGTAAATTTTTGGAAGTGAGAGAGATGAGTGAAGAGGCACATTTTTCTTTCCATTGTCTCTTAAATGCCTGCACTTAATCAGACGGGATCTCCCTCTGGAGCTCTTCAAAGACGCCAACGTCTTTTCCTCTGACTGTATAAGGAATTTATGTGCTTCATTTGACAGATTACCTTCTCTACAATGTGGAAACTGGATACATTCCCTAACACCCAGATCCAGATCATATTCTGCTGATGTCTTAACTCTGTGTTAAGGCAGGACCTGGTGTGCACCATCTCCACTCCCACTCCCTCTTGTCTTCCTCCCACATGCCTACTTTCTTTGGCAAGAAAATTAACCTCTGAGAGCAGCAAGCCTGCTCCACCAGGCCCAGTGGATGATCAGGTACCACAGATATTTAAATATCTACGTTTTAGATGAAAATTAAATGCCTAAAGTACGGAGATCAGATTTCACTCCTCCCTCCCTGATAAAACCAGCTTCATAGTGTGAAAGGCTTTCATACTGGTCAAGGATATAGTCTTATATATGAAGTTTCGAACAGGCCACAGGCTCCAACATGACACTTCTTGCAAGTCATTTCTTTGTGTCTCTCTTGGGTTTTCCTCACCACTCTTTGGTAAACTGAGATATGTCATCCCATGACCTACCTGTGCTAAAAGCCACAGTATCACCTGCACTACTCTAATACTCGCTGTAGTTTGTGCTCTTTCTTTTTCTCTTAACAGTAAGAGTACTAATGGCAAATGCAGAAACTGAGAAGCTGAAGGAATCAGGCAGTTTAAATGCTGAATTTAAAATCATCACCCCATGCACAAGAACTGTCATCTGTCTGTGCCTGTATATATTCCTTAATTCCTTTATAATTTATGTTGTATGTATTTTGTCTTATACTTTTAATTGTTAATGCTAGTTATCTGCTTAAAGCTTTCACGATTTTAAGTGCATTTCTTCTTTCAGAGGTCAGAAATAGATATAAATACCACAGGAGTGATCAAAACAACCTTCACAAATGTAACTATTCATGGTATTTGTAAGGACTAACGGTATTTGTAAACAGCTGAAGCCCCGTCTTGCTAGAATAAAAATCTAAAAACCATAATGGTGAAGTATGCGGAAATGTTGTATTATTACTGTGTGATACTGACTTGCATATTTTGCTCCCCTCAGACATCTTCCTTTATGAAGACTCTTTCATGGATGTTTTTTTTAATCATAAACTGAGAAACACAATAGTAATTACAGATTTTAGCATGTCCGTTTTGTCTTGGGAAAAAGATAACTCCGTTAAAGACAGTAAAACATTCTGTTAAATAAATTGGTTTGATCTCAATTTTGAAGAAAAGGTGCCTTGATAGAGTAGCCTTAGGCATCATTCTTGGAGGAAATGAATAATTTTTGTCTCCCCAGAGCATGTAAACATACTGCTTGTACCATACAAATATTTTTCTATAACAGATAGTTTGGAGATTTTGGCTTAGACGTCAAAAAATGTCATATTTTGAAAGTATGATGATTACTAAACAACAACAACTACTGTGACCAGAACCTTCAGACTCAGACAAATTCCCTGCCCCCTTGCTTCAGACGTCTCCTGCTGGAATGAGAGGGGTTGAGAGAGAGGAGTGATCTGTGGCAGCTGCACTTACAAACCTGCAGGAGTTTTGCAAAATCTTCAAGACCTAAATGTGCTACAGATGTTCTGAGCCACCTGAAGGTGTAAGAATGAGCCTCTCCCAGGGTTTGCACTATCAAGCTGAGGTTTAGCCGAAACATTATTGACTTCCAGCTCTAATACACATTATATTTTGAATACTGTAGTGTTATTTGCGCTTCCATGGCTCTTTGTGAAGTACCATAACTGAAAGCATGTGAGAATTCTCTTTATCTATGTTACGGTATTTGGTAAGTTTTATTTGTATTTAGAAAAGTAAGGATTATTAGGAAGAGCAGGAAAACATTATTGTCTGGAATTACTCAGGGGATTATAACAACAACAAAACCTGCTGTGGGATGATTAGTAGCAGTGATATTTTCTATTCACAAATATTTCAGTTCCATGTGATAAGAAGTATTTTAACAAAACAACCACAAAAACATCAACCACAATAAACCAAATAAAAAGATCTGTTGACATTACTCCAGCAAATAACTGAAAACAAACATTTCCTAGCCTAATTCAAGGTGGCTAGGATTTCAGTTAGTTCCTCCAATTACGTACCTCAAACAAGGTTTAAAAAGTGTATTTTAATATGTAGAAGACTCACCAAAAGCAATAATAAGCAAAATCTTCCTAGCCAAAATGGAATATAAGGCAGAATTATTGCGTCCAGTTCTGGGCCCCTCAGTTCAAGAAGGACAGGGAACTACTTGAGAGAGTCCAGGGCAGGGCTACCAAGGTGATGAAGGGAGTGGAGCATCTCCCAAACGAGGAAGGACTGAGGGAGCTGGGTCTCTTTAGCTTGGAGAAGAGGAGACTGAGGGGTGACCTTATTAATGTTTATAAATATGTAAAGGGTGAGTGTCAGGAGGATGGAGCCAGGCTCTTCTCAGTGACATCCAATGATAGGACAAGGGGCAATGGGTGCAAGCTGAAACATAGGAGGTTCCACTTAAATATGAGAAAAAACTTTACAGTGAGGGTGACGGAACACTGAAAGGGGCTGCCCAGGGAGGTTGTGGAGTCTCCTTCTCTGGAGACATTCAAAACTCGCCTGGACATGTTCCTGAGTGACCTGATCTAGGTGTTCCTGCTCCAGCAGGGCGATTGGACTAGATGATCTTTCAAGGCCCCTTCCAATCCCTAATAGTCTGTGATTCTGTAATTGCAAAATTGGCAGGTTTAAGAGGCATAACTAGGTACCTCCAAGTAGAGAAGATTTTATGTGCTGCTGCATTACTGCTTGTGCTATATCCAGGTGTTCTGGGATAAAAGTTGGAAGGATCCAACTTTTACATATATAGTTTGTATTTTATTTTATCTTTATTTCTGTTGTGTGTATATACACACACACACATACATAATATATAGCTTGTATTTTAATAGTTTGTCTTACTGCATCACTTGAGGAACCTAAAAATGGGACAAGCTCTCACACTGGCTTCACAATCCTGCTCACCTCTGTAGAGCCCTGCTGTGATACCATCTTTTTTTTTTTAAAAAAAACCTGACGAGAAGGGAAATAGGCCAGAGCACACGTAGGGTGAGAATGTGCATAAACTCATCAATGCATATTTTAGCCCTGCTGGAAAAAACCTGGATACACAGTGTAGAAACCAGCTGAGTTGTAACCCATCCAATAGGTGTTTAAATTTAAAACGCCAAAGACAGAGCAATTTCCTTTGGAATCCAAGTGAGTTATTTATTTATTTATAAGTTTAATTTATATTTGTCAATTCATCAAACTTGAATTACTTTTCAAAGACAGCTTCATTTTGACAACCTTCCTCTGGGGAAAATACCTTTACCTGCCGGTTAAGCTGTACACGCTCCTCGGTAGCCCACCTAGCAAGCTGCTGGAGGCTCCCGACGTATCACGCCCAGGCTGAGGAATCACTTACTGGCACGGAGAATTTTGAATCTTTTGGGAGATTTTTTTCCTGAACTGGAGTAACCCTAAATTTGAAAATAATTACGCTCTTTCCAAAACGAAATGCTTTTATTTGCCAGGAAGGATTACCTAGAATACCTAGAAGGATTTTTGAGGTACATACAGCCAATTATAAATTGAATGCCTAAACTATGTTTTCCTTCCTTGTTTTGTCCAGTTTTCAACCTCATATGTGCTGCTCTTACACATTCACTTTAATTTGCATTGGAATTAACTGGTGAGTGTCCTGAGCTGCTTGTGTGACCAGTCCTTAGCATTTGCAACAGTTTGAATGCAATTTCTGAGTAAGGAAAGTTTAGGTATCTGCATTGCATTTAATGCAGTTGAAACTCATCTTCTTGAGAGCTTTACACAACACTGGAAACATTGCACACAAGTGAAGGTGATCTGAAATAAAACCTGTAAATATATTTATTCCACCTATTTTATTTTAAAAAGTTTTGTGTGAGAAGATCAAAGTGGCAATTCTAGAGTTTTCGATCAGTCATTCACGTGGAAAATGCAGGCTTTGTCATGTCTGGAAAGTTTTCTTTCAAAAGCATTTTCCGAGCCTGTACTTTTGCTTTCATTTCAGAAAGAACTGAGTTTGTCCCTGCTTGCTTGGAATACTGGGGGTTTCCCACTAAAGGTTTTTAAACCTGTTTCTGTCTTTTAGCATTCCTTTTCTTTTTTATTTACTTATCATAGTGGCATTATGTGTCTCCCAAGGAAAGACTAAAACTGTTCAGTCCTTACAAGGCTTGGACAGTCTGAGACAGCATGTATAGAAAACACAAAGCGGAGGGCTATCTTGATAGCTCTTGTGCATAAAAAAGGAAGTATTGCAACTTTTGCTTTAAAAACCCAGGGTCTGTGGAATATTTTTGTTTTCCACGGTTTATTTTTTGAATTTCATCATCTTTCATCTCCCAAATACAATCTTATTTTCCATATATCTGTATCATAGAATTGTAGAATGGTCCAGGCCAGAAGGGACCTCTAGGGTCATCTAGTCTGACCTCCCCACAGTCAGCAGAGGCACCCTCAACTAGACCAGGTCTTGGCAACCAGCCTTGAGCCTCATCTTGAATATCTCCAGGGAAGGGGCCTCAACCATGTCCCTGGGCAACCTCTTCCAGTGGTCCATCACCCTCAGAGTAAAGAACCTACTCCTAACATCCAATCTAAATCTGCTCCTCTCCAGCTTGAAGCCATTGCCCCTCGTCCTGTCACTGCAGGCCTTTGTAAACAGACCCTCCCCAGCCTTCCTGTCTCCCCAGAGCCTCCTTTTCCCCAGGCTGAACAAGCCCAGCTCCCTCAGCCTGTCCTCGTAGCAAAGATGCTCCAACCCCCCGATCATTTTTGTGGCCCTCCTGAATGTGCTCTGGGAGGGTCCATGTCCTTCCTATAAAGAGGGCTCCAGACCTGCACACAGTACTCCAGGTGAGGTCTCACCAGAGCAGAGATATCTAAAGTTATTTGTTATATCTTAGTAAACTTTGATGACACAGTAGATAAAAGTACAGCTTAAGGTGAACTTTCAGAGCCTAGATCCTTAATTGCACAAATACTTGGTACTGTCTTTTGTCTTGGTGCAGGCACTGATCTTGGTCAGGCCTGTTCATGAAAACCAGCTTATTACTGACCGCTAGCTTTGTAGGGCAAGGGAGGTGATTCTTCACCTCTGCTCCGCTCTCATGAGACCTCACCTGGAATACTGTGTCCAGCTCTGGAGCCTCCAACATAAGAAGGACATGGACGTGTTAGAGTGGGTCCAGATGAGGCTACAAAGGTGATCAGAGGGGTGGCGCACCTCTCCTATGAGGAGAGGCTGAGAGAGTTGGGGTTGTTTAGCCTGGAGAAGAGAAGAATCCAGGGAGACCTTAGAGTGACTTTCCAGTATCCGAAGGGAGCCTATAAGAAAGCTGAAGAGGGACTTTTTACAAGGGCATGTAGTGATAGGACAAGGGGTAATGGCTTCAAACTGGAAGACGGTACATTTAGATTAGGTATCAGGAAAGAATTCTTCCCTGTGAAGGTGTTGAGGCACTGGAACAGGTTGCCCAGGAAAGTTGTGGATGCCCCATCCCTGGAAGTGTTCAAGGCCAGATTGGATGACGCTTTGTGCAACCTGCTCTAGTGGGAGGTATCACTGCCCATGGCAGGGGGGTCGGAACAAGATGATCTTTAAGGTCCCTTCTAACCCAAACCTGATTCTCTGATTCTATGTTACTGCTATTTTGCCCAATCTCTGTATTTTTTCTTCTAGCTATTGGCTTTGCATGCTTTTTTCTCTTTGTCTTGTTGTATGATGTGTCTTACAGAATGAAAAGCATACAAGTTGCAGTGTTACACGCTGTTGTTTCTTGGCAGGTTTAGCAGCTCCTTTGACACTGTGATGTAAGTAAACCACTCCCCAGACTAATTGGAAAGGCTTTTGCCACAGTGCAAAATCATCATGTAGCTACTGAAATTTCACTTTTATACCACTTGAGTAGGAGCGATACACACTAACTGCAAAACTTACAGTAGATTATATACCATATCACTGGCTACTTCACCACAAAGATTAGATTAAGGCTGGACAATATTTTGCTGAATAAACCACACAAATAAGTGGTTAAATCTTTTACTAAAATGTTACCTATTCTAGACCTAATTTTTGAAACATTTAATTATATGTCTAAATGCCACAAAGTTTCAGAATCCATGGAAAGCATGGATAGACTAAGCCAAGTAACACAATACAGAAGTCTGGTGACATTTTACTGAGGTTAATTTCTGGAAGAAAAATGTTTTAAATGCAGGGTCTCGCCTCAGTGTCCGGTCTAGTTTATTTTTGCAGAACTCAAAAGTAATTCAGAGGGAGTTTCACTTACTTACACTGAAAAGATCTTAGTTCCAAAATAATTCAAAACTGGGCAAGATTTTTAGTTTGGACAAAAACCTGGATAGGTAAAACCAATCTATTTCACTTTTAATTACAATTTAAAATTCTCGATAGTTGGTGTGATTGTTAAGAAAGGTCTTTAGGGTGAGGACATTCTTTCCTACAGGAAATAATGACACAAGAATGTCATTAAATGAAATCTCAGATCCATCAGCCTAACATTTCTATGAAGTTCAGTACATTTTAAAAAAATGTTTTAAGTTTCTCTGCATTTGTTTCAAACACTGACCTCAGTGTTTGCACAGTTTGCTGGTTAAATGATAGCTGGTGAGGTGCTCGTACAAAATGGACATAGAGGCCTGGGCATCTGAAAACATGATTATCTGTGGTCCCATGGTACTACCGAGGAAATACTACATTATAATATCAAGTTAACATGATTTTATAGGAATTTCACACAAAGAAGGTCAGAGGGATCCTGTGTATATTACTAGAAACTGGGATGGGTTGCCCAGAAGAGCTGCGCTTGCCCCATCCCTGGAAGTGTTGAAGAGTGGGCTTGATGGGCCTTTGAGCAACCTGCTCTAATGGGAGGTGACCCTTCCTATGGCAGGGGGGTTGGGACTCAGTGATCTTTAAGGTCCCTTCCATCTCTACCCATTCTATGATTCTATGGTTCTGTGGTTTTATTAACTGAGCATATGCTAACGAGGAAGAATTTTCAGAAACACCTAAATGCCTTATAGAAAGTGCCACAAACTTTCAGTCGGACTTTCATCTGTGTGAGGAAATTTGTAACTCCTTGTTCTTACTCCTGCTCAAGAACTTTGCCACATTATGAAATATACTTTGCGGTATACAAGTACACTTACTTTTTCAGTTCTTTTGCTGGACTTGAAAAACATACCAAATCCCCACCTGTCAGCCAAAGAAGCTTGAAAATGCAACCCAACCTGGTCCCCTCATCTTTTGCGCAAGTTTCCAGTCTCCCAAGTTGTTCTGCTTACTGCCCATCCCACAGATTATCCAGAATCTCCATCTGCACCTTGAAGGAATATCTTAATTTCAGCAGTAAGCAGATTAACAGACTTCTACATGTTTCTTCTGGTTCTACCCACCTAAGACCCAGTCTGTAATTCTCAGGTGCCTGTTCTGGTCTGACAGAGGAATGTAGTTCATCAGAGCCTTGACTTAGACAGGGTTTAATTTCTGTTGACTTTTGCTCTACTTCTGCAGAGATATGTGAAACGTTTGAACAGTCTCACAATGCACAGGTTTCAGATATCTTCAAATATTTGTAAAGGAGAATTATGATACACTTCTTCTATTTTCTGGGCTTAGTGCAACCATAAACACATCATGTATTTTATGTTTTCTGTCAAGAGCATCAGTAATACTGCTGTTTCCTGAGGCGGCCTTTTGATTCTTAAGTATTTAAAAACATGACAAATAAACTAGTCCGTATCTGAAAAAAACGTAACCCAAGTAACATATGATGAATATTCTCCCATTTTAGTATAATTCACCAATTCTGTTAACCACTCTCCTGAAGCTTTAAAGATCAACATAAACCATGCACTAATACTTATGAATACGGTAATGCAGGAGTCCCCAACATTTTGTTCCTGGGCGCTCTTGATGTGCACTTGGGAGCATGATGGGGCTGTGCAACAGTTTGTCACCAGCACAGTATTTTCCCATTAGGACATCTAACAGCTCTGACGGGAATCATAGAATCATTTAGATTGGAGAGACCCTTGGGATCATCGAGTCCAACCATCAGCCCTACTCTACAAAGTTCTCCTCTACACCATACCCCTCAATCTTAAAGACTTTGACAGACAGTAATGGCAGATTGTTACATTTTGGAAACTGCTAGCCTAAAGACCTTTCATCATGTTCTGAAAACTACTTAAGGGCCAAGGTTTTACATGTTAACTTGAAGAGCCTGAAGGTCTCACACTGTGCAATCTAACTCCATAATCTTACCTTCTGTAATTTCATGTTATCTAATTCAGCACCAACCTTAAATATACTTTCTGAAGGTCTTTGGAAGACAAGGTGAGTTGTCTTTTTGACCAAGAATTTGATTTTCTTTATTATTTTGTCTTGGAATTTTAATTTTCCCAGAACCTCATTATAAAGGTAATATCTACATATACTATACATTTTTAGAGAGTGATGGTATACTGCCCCACAAATTATTTCAAACTCCTTGAAGGGTCAGCTGCAAAAAAACTCTCTGATTTTTTTGAGCACTATTCCACCCATTACATGGAGGTTTCTTTATCAGCTTTACTGTTGAAAAAGAACATATTTTTTGTCCTCATAGTACAACTTTTCTTCAGGAGACTTTTGTTTGAGCCCAAGCGGGGATTGCTGAAAATAGCTTATAGGATATTTTTACAAAAACAGAGTATCTGTATTTTCTCCAGTCTCAACCCAGCAGCAACTGATGCTTGATGAAGACAACTTTGTGATTTGAAAGATAGGGGTCTGCTGATGTCTTTAAAGTGCATCTTTTGGGGGGCATATACAAGTTAACTTTTTAAATTTTCTAGTAACAAATATGAATCATGCATGTTTATTAAAACATGCAAACATCGTGGAAGTAAACCAAAGAGATAAAAGATAGTAATTTTGATGCTATCATTTTGTCCTACCTGATTCCAATATACCTTTGATATGATCTTCCAGTTTATATACCAAAGATAGTTGGATGATGTTATAATTTTCTCCCACCTGATTCCAGTATACTAATTGTCTTTGATATGATCTTTCAGCATATCCTTAAGTTACTATCCCTGACTGTACTGTTATTTTCCAAATTCCCTTTATATTTTCAGAATAGAAAGAGCTAATTATTAGCCATACAGTTAATTTCTGTGTAAGTAAGATGCAAATTTGAAGTTACTGCTCCCCTATATCACAACTAGTAGCAGGACACAAGAAATGACATATCCTTGTGGAAAATCGTTACGTTACTAAGAACAGCAGGGTTAGAGAAGAATGGTCTCTGAACAAAGTGCTATGATCATCATTAGTCCCTCAAATTTGTGAAATTAATAAAAGACTCTTTGTTTCCAATTATCAATCCCTAAGACAGCATTTATCTAATTTTATTACTAAGAGCTGATTGTGGTTATTTATTGACTGATAATAACACATTGTTACTAAAGTAATCAGCGATTCTCCAACTGCTTTCCCAGGCAGGTAGAAAACAGCCATAAATGCTAGAAGCTTTCCAAAGTTCAACTCACGGTTGCCTCCACCTACCAGTTTGAGAGAATGTATAACTCAAGTACAGAAAGTGCAAATCTGAGACACGCAAAGGAAATAACAATTTACAAAGCGCAGTGCATCGCTCCTGTCTTAGACAAGTCCTTTCCCATTTTCTTCCCCTTAACTTCTACTCTGTTCTCCCTGGTAATTATTTCAGCACTTAGCTCTCCTACCTGGGTAGACATCCCATGGCTGCAGAAGAGGATCAAAAAGGAGATGATGACAACTGTATTATTTCTAGTCATCAGAAGAAGAAGTCATCACAAGTTTGCAACTATTCTCCTCCTCTAGTTTTTGAGTTTCAATTTGATGGGTGAAGAGAAGAAAAAACTTCCAAAGTATGGGAGGAATGGGAGGAGGAATTTGTGCTTCACTGTGTTGTGTGCTTTACTAGTTTTTGCTTTTGTACAACTGCATTAAAGAAGAAAGTATTGCAGGGCAAGTTTTAGATGGCTTAAATTCCACATAAGATCCAGTGCTTCATTAATGAAAACAGCAAAGTGCCTTTAATCTAAGAGATGAGAGATTAGCCATCACAGTGGCTAATCAAGGACCTGAGCAGGAATACCAGAGGTACAAGGACTTAGTGGAATTTAAGCACCCAAATACAAGGTTAAAAAGCCTACTTTGGCAGGCCCAGTTACTGATCATAGTTGTACGCTTGACTGCTACTCTGTTTTGATCATTTAAATTAAATGAATGTGGTCTAATTTGAATAAAGAAAATTTATTGTTAAAGCCTTAAAACCTTCTGATTTGTTTCTCCTTGGATATGATTACTTGATTACAACATTTACACCCACACAGAAGAATGCATATATTTTAAGGGAATCATAGCTAACTTCAAAGGCTGTGGCTTTGAATAAATTCTTGTGGATTTATAACCTCTGACCTATCCTTGTCTATTTGTCTTGTCTTACTCCTTTGGTGACTTCTGGCATTTGTGAAAAGAAGAAATAAAACACAGGCCAGAAGCAGAAAAAATGTAGGACAGATGCTATGGAGACTTCCATATCATGTGTCAGCAAATTATTCCAGCTTCAATCTGAACTCACACAATGATTATCAAATTGTCACTCAGTAATAATTGTATAAAAAAGATAAAAACTACCTAATTCTAGTACAAGGATAGAACAAGGAAATTAATGAAAATGAGTGAATAATCAAGGAAAGAGAGTCTGGAAAGCCAGATCACCCTTTGTCCTGCCATTAAAGGACTGATTTCTGTAACCATTTCCAGCGTTCAGCTGGCGTAGCTTTAAATGTCAAAAGCAATGGAGTTTTCATGAATCTCCCTTAGAACACTACAGTTTTACTTGAAGATTTACTCAGGGTGAAAGGTGATGGCACAACTACACCCACTGACACTATCCAGTGCTGTACAGAGACTGGGTCTCCAGGCACTGCACTGACCACTCCCATGACTGTACAGCCTCCTCCAAAAGTCTTTGGGTTTGTAGACTGAAAACCAAATCCTGACAAAGATATTCATTGTGAATGCTACCTTAATTACCTAAATTATCTGTTTGGGTCATCTTGTCTCCATTACTCCGAGGGAGTGGTATTTCTTTGTTTGACCCAGCCGAACAAGGTAACATTCAATGCAAATATTAGACCATCACCATCTGGCTTTAAACAACCCAGCAGGTTTGGTTTACATCTTGCTAAATGTGTTGAAAGAGGCCTGATGTAAATCTGGGCCCCTGAAAGGTCTCTCAGATTCTTGTGTAAAGGCTGGCAGATTTGATGCTCTGGGCCTGACACACCACTTGCCAGCTTGCACAGCAGAGATGGCAGGAGGCAGAGGCTCCCTTAATGGATTCCTCCCATATTAATTAATTGTAATGGCCTTCCAGTACCTGAAGGGAACCTACAGGAGAGATGGGGAGGAACTCTTTATGAAGGAGTGTGGTGATAGGGTGAGGGATAATGGCTTTAAACTGAAAGAGGGGAGATTTAGATTAGATATCAGAAAGGAATTCTTCCCTGTGAGGGTGGTGAGATGAAAGAACAGGTTGCCCAGGGAAGTTGTGGATGCCCCATCCCTGGAAGTGTTCAAGGCCAGGCTGGATGGGGCTTTGAGCAACCTGCTCTAGTGGGAGGTGTTTCCTGCCCATGGCAGGGGAGTTGGAACTCAATGATCTTCCAGGTTCATTCCAACCCAAACCATTCTATGATTCTATGATTCTATGATTGATTCTATGACTTCTGTTTCTTGAAGAATTTTTCTAGGGTTCTCCCGGGAGTTACATCTATATGCAACACTTGCCAACATTTAATTCTTAAACCTTTCCAGATGCATTTCAGGAAGAGGTGACTGTGTTCCACCAAGCAGAAGCCCTGAGAAGAGGAGTCAGTTTAGAGAACCCAGTGGATTCTCTAGTGGGGAAAGTTGTGATCCTGTATGTGATCCTGGCACAGTTGCTGGGAGGCTGCACTGGGGCTGCCAGAGCACAGAGCATGTCCTGATGGTTAGCTTTCCAGTTAAGTGGTTCCTTTCCAGCATATGGGCTTCCTGGCTTGCCCTCTTCTTTCTCTGGTACAACAGGGGAAGCTGTGACAACTCACTTAGATGCCTTAAGTAATATCAACAGCAACAGAAACCTCTTTGCCTGTTATAAAAGCTAAGATGAGCTCTCCAAAGAAATGCTCTGAAACTGTCCCAGAAAGCATTTCCAGTTTGCCGCTGTTGTTGGTAAGACTATCCTTACCTCCCTGAAGCAGCCAGCAACATTAGCAGGATTTCTATACAATCTCTGAGGTGAGGGAAAATCCATGACAATTCACTTTGGGTATGTTTTCATACTTCTTTTTGCCTAATATCTGCCAAATATCTTCAATTTTCTACGTGACCAAAATGCTACTCCTGGAAGTAACACAGGTTGTTTTGAGACTATGAAAGGATAAGATAAGATTGCACATGTGAAGTTGCACAGTAGTTCCTGCTTATATACGGTTATCAACTGGATCCTGCTCAGTACACTTTGAAGAAATGGCAATGTAGAAAACCCTTATGTTTCTGAAGCTATTCACAATAATTTATTGCCACTGCATACCGAGCTGCCTGCATACCCGAAGAGGGTATGGAGTTTAATGTGAAGACCTGATGTAAAACAAGTAAGGAAGAATGGCTCAAGAAGCCACTTCAGAGTTGCCAAGAAAGCCTCTGGATAGAACAAAACAATCAATCATAAATAATATTAGAAGGACATGAATGATGTTCAAAAAATTCCCATTGAGGATAGAAGGGGAGTTTTGCAAGGAAGGTGGGCAGAAAAGGCAAGTCTCTGAGGGCAGAGAAACTCACCGGTGTACTTAAAGATGTGCTGTCTTAATGATGGTGTTACTGACATCACCGTCCCAAAATGAGAAATAATATGACAGTATTTCAGACATACATATAATCTTGTTTCTAAATCTTCAAAATTTTGCTTCCCCAGTTGAAATAAATCTTTAATTTAAGAATTCTATTTAGGCATTAAGTGTGCCACTGATTACGGACTCCTTACAAGTTAAAAAAAAAGGTTGCCGAATTTAGATGTGACCGGTCTAAGGGTGTGGAAACTCAGGAATCATACTGGATTCATAAACTGAACAGAAGTATCATTTATTTTGTACCACTCAGAACAGGCAGATGCTGTTTGTCTTTGGAAAAAAAAGAAAGCTTTTATGTTTTTTAATGGGCACCATTGTATGAATCGTTTTCAGAGAGTTTCTTCTGCTTGTAATAGAGTTGGCAGCATACATTAATTGTGGATTTTTCCATCTTCCCTCTACTTGTTTATTGTTCAGTGTACTTGGAGATCTGTCCCTGCTTATTAATTAGAATGCAACAAGAAGCTCAACAATTATCACTTAAACTCATGTAACTACCATTTAAGAAGAGACTCGGACACTGGCTTTGCTCTGCGAGGGCCAGTGCTCCACAGCCTGGTGAAGGTGACAGCCTTTCCTCCTTTCTGTACATAAAACAGGAGATTTGCAGTCAGTCAGTACATTTACTTAGGAATGCCCCTGCAGGGTAGATCTTAATCACTATTTCACTGCGAACTCTCTTAGCAAGGACTTAGCCAGGGTCTCTGTCAAGGTGTTATGCGTGATAGCCTGTATCTGTGTGGCTGAGGTTGTTTGTTATACTATTTTTAAGTCTAGGGCTTAGCAGTAATCATTGCTTTTGACAACATTTTTACGCCCTGCTGTCTTTATTGAGTTAATTTCTTTCCACTTGAAAGACATTTTTCCACAGCCCTATTTCTAAATAATAGAAATAAATAACTTGACAAGGACATGGATTCGCTTCAACCCGAGTCGTAGGGGGAATTTTCAAACTCAATAGAAAAGCATGACTGCTGCTAAAATTTGAGAGACAAGATAATACTTCTTGGGTTTTTTTTCAATTCTTGGAGGCTTTCCTGGAATGATACATACTTATTTACATAGAAAAAAAAAATCAAACCCAGAACTGCATCATTGCATCTGTACAGTTTTTGAAATGTTTTGACACATTTGCTAAGATTTACTTGGTAATTTCACATGCTTGTCTAGCAATTTATACTCCATTATTTTGCACTACAAGTTGCATCCTTGAGTTTATTTTACGGCATAGACATAAAGTAAACTACACGACAACAGCCCCTGGCTTCTCCTTTTTATCTATGGGAATGACCTTCAGTAAACAGAATCCAAGGGATGTTTTTGCATGCATTTTGCTATATACTTATATTAATGGGAATGTTTCTGAGTCAATGAGGAAGCAGGACTTGGCTTAGAGTAAAGTAACAATACAATTGTTTAATAAGCCATACGTCAAAAAGAATGTCTCAGGGCCAGTATTGCACCAAAAGGTGTGCTGTCTTTGGAACCATCCTTGGGCCTTGGTTTTCTAATATTAGCTGCTGAGAAAAAACTGTAAAAAATTGGCTTATTTCTCTGTTAGCTGATGGGTTCCCACAGTGAAGTTGGGATATATTAAAAATACAGGACAAAACTCCCAGTCAGTTAAGGGCAGAATTAGTCCCCCCAAATTGAAGATAGATTGGTATTAAAGGACAGAAGTAATTAAGTACTGTACACCGTAATTTTGATGCTAGTATGGACATTATAGGAAAAATTCTACTTTATTTAAGCAGAAATTAGTGAAGCAACTCTGTGTTATAAGTACGAGAAGAAAAAGAAGAACTGCAGATAGAAAAAAAATAAAACAAACTGGGTAAAAGACCAGGGTTTCACCTTGCCTTTCAAGGCATAGGGCAGATGTACATGGAAAAAAGCTTTAAAAAGCTTGAGGAGGAGAAGAGAGAGGAAGGAAAAGTATGCCTGACCTGCAGTTTAAGATTAATTTGTGCTTCAAATTCAGGAATTTTAAGGGTTTGTTTTGCCCACTATTTGGAGTCACTTCATATTTCTCTACTGGAGCTGCACTTCTCCAATGATAAACATGTTTAGCTCCAGGCATTTGGTTTGTCACGAGCTGGAAGCAGGAGGAAAGCCTTGCTTATTCTCCCAACTAGTGGGAAGTCACTTGGAAAGCTGCTGTCCTCCAGTTCCAAAAAGTACAGCTAATTTACTTAACCACTTTTCTTTTTCTGGAAAACTTATAGTTGGATTTTTCTTATTACAGAGTGTTTTTCATTTTGTCCTAAGTCTTCTTATGTTTTCATTTTGGATGCTGGTCTACAGAGCATCATAATGTGTACCAGTACAGATACAAAAAAATTTGTTTATTTTATTTTATTACAGATCAGATTGTAACCTGTCCTCTCTATTATTTTAATGAAATAAGAACCCAGAAAACACTGTTATTTATCAGAAGCAGTGCTGTCGGTTAGGTGGTGCACTGCTGCGGTACCAGAACACTGCACAAGGCCATTTCTCAGCACAACGAAATATACTCTGCTCTCAGAGTAAACCTGAGATCAGTCCTTTTGGAACAGTCCATAGATGCAGGGGTTATAGGTTGTATGTGGTGTGATGTATGGTCTTGTTAGGAGCAGGGGAAGCTGAGCCAATGTTCCCAATCTAAAAAGCAATGGAAAATCGAAAACCGATTTGAAGTTCAGGCTAAAATAGAAGTGTGGCTAAGCTGAAGTAGTAGATTTGTCTTATGTGAAATCTAATATACTTTTATTGTAGGTTTGTAGTCCTAATTATGAAATTCACATTAATTATCACTGTATAACAATTTGTGCAAATCCTTTTCCTCATGTAACCATCCTTGAATGACACCACTTATTTAACACACTTGGAACAAAAGAGTAGCTTGTATTACCTCCAGCTCCATGTGTTTTTCTTCCTTATCGTGGTCCTTCAATTCCTTTTCAGAATGAGCATTGCAGTCTTCTAAATGACAGATGTGTTGATATTTAGTAAGTTCACGTTTAGTTTGCTTTCTTTGGGAAACATTCCTTCTGTGAAGACCATTGAGAAATGCCTCGTACAGTGGCAGTTCTGTAAACACATCATTGTCATCCCTACCATCTGCTTCTTCCTCTTCAGATGAAAAATCTTCCGCTTCTCCTGCCTCGCAAATATGGAGTTTAATGTTAGCTTCAGGTGATAAAAATTCAAAATCAGAAAATGTGATAGCACTTGGATTGTGTTTTATGATTCTGACCTCATGACCCCTTCCTGTTTTTTTGTCTGAATTTTTTCCTGTAAGGACTGGCCATTCATTGTGCAAGGGAAGGCTTAAAGGATCTTCCTTTGGCTTGTGCCTTGTGGAACAGGGTAACTCTTCACAAAGGTGCTTTGTCTCAGGCTGATCGGTGGCATTGATGCACCCTGCAGCCATGCCAGGTTGCAAGGATGTCTCATTGTGGTCTAATAAAGATGACGCAGCCAGCAAACGCAACTCAGCTTCCAGTAAAGCATTCTGAAATTCCAATGGACTTGCCTGCTTTTCTGTCTTTCTTTGGCATTCTTTATACTTTGCTTCCTTTGGAGTCCCGGGGCTCTTGGCAGGTGTAAGATAAGGTGAGCCCTGTTCTTGTTCATAGATGTTAGTTTCCATTCCAATGAGTTTCATCCATCAGAGATCAAAATGACTTCATTCCTGCTTTTCTTAAGAAACGTAACTCTGCATATGTAGCCCAGAAATACCTTCTTATTTTTCCAAAACCATGATCACACAGTTATTATTAATGCCTGGATTCTCATACAAAACGTCTGAATCCTCTCTGATCCTGAAAAAAAAAGTAATAAAAATGAGCAAGGGCAACATGCATGCAGTAGTCCTGAAACATGAAATTCAGCTATTGAATTTACTTATAAGTCTCTTAAAAATATTTTATGTAAGCTGATTAAATTAACTTGAAACATGAGGACCTTGTTTACCTCAGAGACTAGGAAAAAACTGGTAAGTGCAGAAATGGTTTTGAAATATTGACTTTATGTTGATTATTGACACAATGGTTCAGGGTCATTCAAAGTGATGTTAGGTATAAGCTTGTTACTGAAACACGTCTCTGCTGTATTGTCTGTTAAATCATTGAAAACTTAAACAGTGTTCTGATAAAGCGGCTAAAATGTCTTGGGGAAGAGCAAGGAGACAAAAGAATTGACAGCAAAGGAAGAAGATTTCAGTATAGGTAGAATTTTCTGTGAATTGTCAGTGCAGTGCAGCACATGTCCACTTCTAGTAGATTTGCAAAGCAAGAAGAGTGTAAAATTAACATAGAGCTTCAGCACCACATCAGAGTTGGCCATGTCTGGTTTAAATCAGCATTAACTTCTGTGCTGACATCCAGGCTGTGCACCCCCAGCGCATGGGAAGAAGGGAGCAGCTGAAGAACCGATCCTGCACCACTGAATGGCTTACATTCACCCATATATGTCATTTACTTCTTGTGACAGATTGAATATTGATAGTATTTATTTTAATGATTGTTTCAGTACGCCATCTGTGAGAGAGCAAAGCAGAACAGAAGCTTTTCAAAATAAAAAGGGAAGCTTAAGCCTTTGATGTGTGTGGCAAACCTGTCAGTGCTGAGGAAGACATGTCAGAAGGCAGCGCTGTGATTGTCAAAGTGGGAAGCAAGTGGAGTCAGATGCTGGCATGTGACGTGCCTCTCCCCGCGTGTGCCATAAACTGAGCAACGCACACCAGATAGAAAGGCAGATTTTCATGCTGACTAGTCTATAATTCAGTGTTACAGACATACATCGGGTAATAAAAAGAATATTCATACACATACAGAAAATTTGGATTTACAATATTACTTTTGTCATTTCAACTGCAGCTGTAAAAGGTGTGAGCATGCAGGTACAGGCTGTTTAGGTGGGTTCCTCTCAAGTATTGCTAGCCTTCTAAATGTCAGACATTATTGTAAGCTCCTGTCTAGCCTCCTGCTGGAGTCAGAGGAGAGAAAAAAACCGCTTCCAGAAGGTAAATGCTCTCACTTATCGTGGATACCCATGTTGACACAGGATGAGTCTCCCTCCTGGCATGACTCCCTTGTGCAAAAATACGGAGTATTGTCTAGACAAAAAGAGCTTACACCAGTCACCCAGCTTTTAGAGGGACAAATAAAGACCAGGAGAATCTCAGCCCTTATCGTTGTTACACAATAATAACGGATTGCATTGCCTACACGTGAATGAGAAACCTACTTTTGAAGCCCTCATTTTCTCAGAAGGTTTGAGTTAGCCATAGTTACTACACAGAAGTAACTCCGCTTTCTCAAGTGCTGGACACCTCTGCTTCTCCCTAACATTATGTGAACTAATTGAGCACAATGTCTTTGAAAAAGAAAACATATTCCCACATTGGTAGAGAATTATGTGAATAGTGGGGACAGTGAAAAAGCCTCCTGCCATTTCAGGTGAATATTATTGTCTGTGTTTCACTGTGAGCCATCACCTTTGTTTCTCAGCCCCTGGCACCCCACACCCTGCAAGAAGGGATGCTGCTAGCACCCATCCTCCCACTGTGCAAAGCCAGGTATAAGTGACAAAACTTGGCCTGTTCTAGAACCCCAAAAGGCAACCAAAATAGCTTTGGCCTGGCTGCCCATACCATCCTGCCACCATCAGGTGAGAGGGTGAGTTGTGTTCATCAACCTTTGATGCTGGTGGGTGCCCTATTCCTCGCCTATTGGTAGTTCCAGCAGGAGTGGCAGTGCTCAGGTCTCCAGGTCTTCCTCACAGAGTCTTTCTCCCAGCCTTACCCCATCCTATTGTCAGTCTTTCTTCTCTGGCAGAAATTACCCACCCTTAGCATTTTCCCTGGACCTTCTTTATTTCTGGTAAGCCTGCCAAGCAGGCTCTGCTGTGATGACAACTGCTGGAATACGCCTTTGTGTTCAAAGGGACATCTTTGCTGTATCAAACGCAAAACACAGCAAAAAGAAAGGCTCCAGAACAAGTTACAGAAATTCTGCAGTAGGGAACTGTGGGATAAGTGAATTGGATAATTTTTATTTCTAGTATTTTAGGATGATGCTTTAGACTCCAAAGCATGAATTATCATCCCTGCAAACATTTGTATTTTTTGTTATCTCTGGATATTTCTAGTATCTAAAATCAATACCCAGCTTCTTTTGAAGTTTTGCTAAGTTCTTTCTCTCAAATTAGTTTTGTTTTTTACAGGATGTGGTGTAAAGCTGCAATTTTTACAGTTGAATTACAAAAGGGCATGAAAGAGTTCTGCTGTTTATTAGATTGACTTACTCCATTGGACTCTTGTTTTTCCTGGGATGAGACAAACAAGGAAAGTATGCAAAAGCAGGCTGGTTTTGTGCAAGTATGGCAACAAAACTCTGAAGAGGGATTGGCAAGTAAAGAGAGCGTGAGTTTATTCTTATTCATCCTGTGGAACATATCTCTTTAGTCAATCTAGCAATTGCTGGAAAAAAACCCAACAACCCATGCCCTTATAAAAAATATCAAATTCCATGTTTTATAAAGTGTTACACATAGGCATTTATAGCTCCTAAAAATGGAAATCCTGCGCATTGCAAAATGTGTAACTCAGAGAGGCCTGAACACTCAGAGCTAAACTGTGCATGTCATAAAAGGTGCTGCAGAATAATATAATTCTCAACACAATTCTGAATGTATGAGTTTATGAGTTCTGAAAAAATAATGATCTTTCTGGAAAAGGTCTTCAAGGCTTTACAAATAGGGAAATGACTTTCATATGCATATGTAATTCTACATATAGACTGTAGCATTAACTCTATTGGTAGGTGCTATGGTACGTAAAGGTCTTAAATAATAAAAGTCTCTTGGGCATGTATGTGTTTTTTCCAACCAAAAAGGGAAATGTAGAGCTACCACAGCTAACTGACCGACCAAAACAGACTCCAAAACAGCTTAAGGAAGAGCATAAAAAAGGCAAGACAGAATGTTTTAAAGGTAAAATGTGAAATGCATACCTGGGTGTAGCAACTTCAGCTTTTTACACACATGAGTTTTAAACTCCCAACCCAAATTTTATTTATTTAGAAAAGCTCCTTACAAAGCAGCAATAAAGTAATACAGGTTTGTGATCCAGCAAGTGAAATGCAATGTAAGGAAAGTTCTTGTGTGGTCTGACACAAGCAAATGTGTATGATGTGCAGACTCACAGACTCTATTGACTTGGTTCCCCTTTGCCCAGACAACCAAAATTTGTATTAAAACTCACCAAGTTTTGCATAACGATCACACAAAAGGCACATATTAGGCTTAATCATGAAAGCTGTGGATTTTACAGAGACTTTAATATTCATAAACTTATTTCTATGGTTTTTAATCAATATGGGGAGAATTGTTTTCTGGGGCAAATGATTATGCTTTATTTCATAGGGTTACTATAACAGCAAGTCACCTAAACAAACTTTTCAAACATTTCTTAAATAAGTGCATTTCAATACCCATTACGTATTTTTAGCGTTACAGAGCATGTGAATGTGTGGAATTTTCTTACTTTAAAATCAGTTTAAGCTCGAACTGACATAGTAAACCAGCAAATCAAGTCCTGATCCTGGCCGGAACAGTACGCTGCTCGTGTAAAATAACAGGGTTTTGCCCCTCAGCCCCTAATGCATTTGTTGCCCCTTCACGATGTCTTTGCTTAATATTTCCCATTGACTTAAACAAACTTTCCCTGAAAAATTAAGCAAACAAGTCAAGAGAATGTGAGACACATAGACTAAGAGCAAATTAGGAGATTAGGATTTTTTTTCCCTGATGATATTTTTACCTGGTTTTGCAAGGTAACCCCATATTTTTCAATTCAGTTAATTTCCGTAAGCGTAACAACAGGAACTCAGTTAGTAGCCAAAAGATCCTCCAAGCGTTGGGGCAGAACAGCAAAAGAAGTGAGCAGATCCTTAACAAAAGGCATTTCAGCTTGCTTGCTGCACAAGAACTCTGTCAACAGAAGTATGTGTGAGAATCCCTGGGGCAAAAACAGCCTTCTGCAAGCACTGGCCAAATTATTCACAGAAAAAGGCAAGAAAAAAAAAAAAAAAGGAGAGGGAAGGAAAAACAAGTAAAAATAAAAAAAGAGAGTGAGAACACGCTTCACAAGAACACCAGGCACTTCTAAAAATACCGTGTGACCTCATTCTTCACATTATGCCAGACCTTAACGTTGTGCTTTGCTTTATCACCTGGAGCACCTGGAGTCAAGTTCCCAGTGCACACACTCCAGTTTGGATGCTGTCAGGTTTTGCAAAGGTGGGCTGTGAAATGCCTTTTGATGTAGCATAGAGTCGGTGTAAAGGAATACTGAAATTAGCTTCCCATGTCACTTGCAAATTCTAATTATTGTTTGCCTGTGTTTCTTCAAGACCTACATTTGCTGCCAAAGCTTCACAAGTCTTCCCTTTCATATATATTAATAGGATCCCAGCTTGCAGACAGGCTTCTGCATACACTGCGAAGGGCAGCTATAGTGTAGGTTAATGGGCATATGAGTTTCTGAGCTCAATTATAAATCAGTTATTTGCAAATCTAGCCTGAAAGGGAAAAGGATCAGTTATCACTGGAAATACGGGGTGAGAAGACTCTGAGTTATAGTTTAATTTTGGAAGCGCTTCCCTGTATTGCTTTTGATTAGAGGAAACAGCAAAAAATGGAAAAGCTGAAATATCCTTCTACTAATAATGGATCCTGTTTGCTGGATCCTGTAGTAGTAGATTACATTTTTCACCTTGAGATATCAAGGCACAGATATCTGGAACAGATGCTGCCAAATCTACGTCCTTCCTGACTCATTTCAGTGGGGGAGGGGGGTGGCACTTAGATGCTGATTCTTCTTGCACCTCATGCACCTGATTGCTTTCACTGAATTTTAGTCAGCAATGAATTTGGCATGTTTATGAGTGACTCACTCAGCAAATGAAGCCACATCTCAAGGCAACCGTTTTACAGGAATTACTTTATATGACAGTTTAGTCAGGCTTGTCTCAGCTTAAAAGTGTTTATTATCCCAGGACAGCTGTGCTACCAAGCCTGTCCCTTAGCTTTGCCACGTCTGTGCCTACATCCATCGTGGAAGAAGCTCATTTTACATTGCCAAGGAAAGTAAAATATCTTCTCAAATGCAATAAACTACAATGATAAAGAGACGCTTTGCTAATTTAACTGCACTTAGATTCATTCTATCTGAGGTGTAATTGTTGGTCACAGATGTGCTGATTTCTAGCCACTGTCTTAACTAACACAGGTGTGTCGGCAACTTATTTACAGGTGGACCTACCTGTAGTATATAGGAGGGAAAGACTCTGCTCCAGGAAGATTTATTGACACGTTTTGTGCTATTACCTGAGCCTGAGGTTGAGTTTAATCCAGCTGAGGCTCTGATGCCCTGCCAGTGTGCTGACTCAATTGTGTTCGAGTCTAAAACAGCATTCTCAACAGCACAGACATTGTCACCTTACCACCATGTGGGAACGGTGGTTTAATTGCAAATAAGGTGAGAAAATGCCTTCTGTAATACATCTGTGGCAATTTGTAAGAACTTAGATCCATGGGCAATGTTTAGTCCTAGTTAATTTACATAAAGAGGGCCTTGACTTTGCAAATTGTTCTGCTCTATGCAGCCCAAAAATAGCGTGGTTACCATCAAACAGCAGGAATGTGTGATCACCAGTAAAGCAAAGCGAAGGACTAGACATGGTTCTTCACACTGGAAAAGTTTCATACCTCCTGCATAGCCCATTACATCCTCTCAAAAGAAGATATTGAAAAGGAGTCAGGTATGAATTGAGGGCATCTTTCTGCATGACTTTGAGAACATGATTGAAGTATGTTTAAAGAGTAAGATCTGGGTTTCCTTCTCCCATTAGGCTTCTTTTAGTGTTGCATTCATTGTATTGCTATTGTATTTCCTGTTCTGCCTCACATATTTTGTCTTGCACCTATGAAATGGAGCATCAAGCTCCTGATGAGATATTGGTGGAGGTTCTTTGACTACATGCTTTTAGAAGGCAATTTTGAGTGATTTAAGATTACAGTCTGAGCTACTCGAATAATGAAATCTGATGTGGGGTTGTTGAAAATCCTAATAGTTACAGGAAAGGAGTAGTGAAAGGGGTGTGTGTCTGTATATGCATTTATCTAAAATCTGTGGTATTAAATTAAAACCAGATTTTTTTTATATATTGCCCTAGAATACTTTGGCTTTGTTTTTATATGAATGGTGCAATCAACATGAAACAGGAAGAACAGCCGGTCATTCACAGACCCTGTTCATAAACACTGGGCCCCCCAAAAGAACCAACACCTAATAAATATTTTAAAAATAACACTGGATAAACCACACAGGAAGAAAAAAAGAAGTCTGTCTCTCTTTAGGTTGAGGATCTTGGCATCAGTAAGATTGCAGATCTTCATCTAAGCAGCCAGTCCAAACTAAAGTCAGGAAACAGGCTTTCTGCAAGCAGAGACGCACAGGTATGAGCTTTTCCCTCCAGTTTAAATGCTTCCACTGTTTCTTCACCCTGGAAAGTGAATTCCATTACATATGTTTTTCAAGCAATGCTCAATGTACTGGTTGGAAATTAATCTTCATTTTGTACAAGAGGAAAGAGGCTGGAAGAAACAATTTTTTCATATGGGAAGATACCTATATTGAGATGGATGGTTAAGAGTTGTATTCACACCTATACTTTCTTTTTCAAGCTCATGAAGCCTGCTTTGGGTGGCTTCCAAACTTGCATGCATCCCTCAGAAATCTCTGCTGAACCTATGACAGTCACTAGCAGCCAAAGACACTGGACAAAGGCAGTTGTTCTGACACTTCAAAAGGGAAGAGACTGGTATGGATCTGTGTTTATTGTATGATTCATAATTCCTTAAAAATGAAAGAAATTAAATTCTTTAAAGTTATTTCCTTCTTTGAAAAAGAAAAACATGGCACTGCCTTCATGAGAAGGCACCAATTCACTTGTAATTTCACTTGTTATTACCCACTGAGCATATAAGGAATTGGACCCTTGTGTCTACTGTAGCCACACAGCCAGTAGAAGACATGTAAACAGGAATTGAAGTTTCTTTATCACACAAAGCCATGTCTTAATCACACCTCATCTTCTATCAATAAAAATTGTGTTTTTTTGATTTACTGATTGTCATAAAGGACAGAAGAGATAGAGGCTTCAACAGGCATCAGACCTGAAGATCAGCACTTGTTTTAATAGGCTGAACTCTTCTTGCTAATTCTCATAGAGAAGAGTTGTATTTCATTAGAAACGTCTATCCTTTCCCTCCTGAACTACTGAGTTCTCTTAAACAGATATAAAACAATGATTTAACCAAACCACTACCCCCGCAAGCTCTTGATTTTCCTAGAATCTATTATATTCCCTCAAGAGCTCCAACAACCTTCAGTAACTCTGTAATGCCCTGCTTCTGGCTGCTCTCACACCAGCAAGATAAGATTGAAGTGCTGATCCTATTCTTCAAATTTGTTTCGGTGCCTTTGACTCTTCCTACAGCTCTCTCTGTACTTGCAATCCATGGCTGTGCCCACCCCAGGGGTGGAAGCCCAGCACCAGCACAGAGGCTTCCCAGCTGCCAAGTTCTACTGCGCTCAGCTCATGAGAAAGCACACAAAAAAATACATCTCTCCTGCTGTTTTCTGAGTAACGTCTAAACAGAAAAATAACTCACAGGACACTGGTGTTTGGGATAAGAACAGGCTCAGACATCTGCAGAAATTCAGTTAGTCTGAAACCAGCCAGCCTGGGGAGCTGGAAGCAGTTGGACCATGGTAGCTACTGAACCCTGCACAAGTTTATTAATCCTGCTTACAGGACTCAGCTCTTTCTGATACCTGAACCAGCTTAGTGAGTATCTGAAGGAAAAATAGGGAAAAATTCAATTGGTTAAACATGGACTTCTAGTGCCCTGTGAGGCATCCTGGACTACCCCCAGCTCAGAGAGGTGCAAATCTCCTCCAAGTCCTTGGACATATCTCCTGTGTGGGTATTGTAGGTTGGCAGGGTATCTCAAAGGGCACAGGTTGGCACTTGTTCAGGCTAATGAATTGTACCTTCAGTTTGCTTAGTAGACTATTCAAGGAATTTAACTTCAGGCACCTAACTTTGGTGACTAATTTAGGACTCTTAGGTAAAAGCCTTAACCTCTCCTTTGCCAATATAAAAAGCCTACATTCTTAATGTATGCACCTAAATTCAGCTGGCAGAAGTAGTGTATTAGATCCAAAAGAAAAAAAGTCTGTATGAGTCTCCCGGTTAAGAAAAGAAGATCCTGTAGGAAGCCAAATTGAGCAAAATTGGCAGTAGCTCTCTGGGGTGTAAGGACCTGTATCTGTGCCGCAGTACATTATTATGGAAAGTTTCAAAGCTAAATCAGAACACACTCAGAAAACAAGCAAGAACAAGCACTTTAGTGCCATGTGTTTTAAATCAGTTTGTGGCTTTTCGGCTCCCCAGGTTAGTGCTCCTATCAGTCTTTCAAAGTTTCTGCAGTGTTTTGGCAACACACTACATTTCTCAGTTGAAATACGCTGCTTAATGCAAGACTGGTAAACAGCTTGAATAGGCAGGGCTTTGATTTATGAACTACATCAATATGGTAATGAGGATGTTGGCTGGGCAATTAGTTTTAAATTGTATAAGCTCACACTAGCTCATGTTATTATGAGTACAAAGGTTTGTCAGAACACCTCTGAGTTCAGTATTTCGGAATCCTCCGGTGCCTTCGTACCTATTAGACCAGAACTGCCACAAATTAAAACCTCTGCTACACTTTCTGAATCTAATATCACTAAACCACTTGTATGAAAATATCAGAGGCAAATAGATACATCCATTAAAATGATACTTTGCATGTAGTTGGTTTTTGGTGGGGTTTATGGGTTTTGGGGGGGGAGTTTGTTTTTTGTTTTGTTTTTTTTTTTTGTTTTGTTTTTTTTTCAGTTCAAGTTAGGCTTTGAACTCCAGCAATGTCTTTATCATCCTCTCTAATCAGTGATTGTTAATGAATGCTAAAGAAATGGTGACCCCTGCAATAGGTGCCTATTACTACGAAGGCTGTGCCGGAGGGCTGACTCCTCCTCTCAAGACTTGTTTGGGTGCGTGAGTTATAAATGGCAGCAGGGGAGGACCGTGTCAGCCTCAATGAAGATAAGTTATTTCAGAGGGAGCAAAAGTTATTTTGGAGGAACCTCCCGTGATTCCTGTCTGTATGTGTGATAAAGCCAAGGCGAGTCCGTCTCAGTCAGTTTTGGTCAATAAATATTTCTTTTGGTAAAAGAACTCTTCTCTCAAAGCCAACATATTTTTGGTGGATAACCCAATGCATTTTTTGTTTAATCTGGGAAAAAACATCATCTATGTTGGGGGATATTTACTACTTTTGATTAATCTATTTAGTTTGCCAGAGCTTTCAGAAGAAAGAAATGTTAAAATATGAGCTGTTCAGATGAGAACTTCAGAAATTTCAACCTTTCTATCTCTTGCTCCCCCACGTAATTTTTGTTTTTCTTTTGTATTATCAAGTATTCAGTTAATTGGACAGAAATTCACAGTTCTTTTGGGTTCTACTTTTTGGGGATAAGTTTATGGGGGTTTTGTCCAGTTACACCAGGCAAAGTCAAAACACTCAGCAATACTTTAGTGACAGCTGCTTTAGAGGTGTCCAAAGTTTTATTTATATATAAAAGGAAGTGTTTCTTAAGCCAAGGTGCATATTTGAGGCCTGAATTTTGAATAAATTCCCTGCTTGCCTTTCTGCTTTTTGGTAATTTCTCCTTCCTCTTGAGATCTTCCAATAATTAGTTACACTCACCTGTTTTCCAGTTTTAGTTCTTAAATTCCAGATTTCTACTGTTTACTAAATGAGAGAGACTTATGGTATCAGATGATCCTTCCCCTTAGATGGGGTCTTTCTAGACTTCTTATCAGGAAGCAGCTCTCCTTTTGGATAAATGTAAACACCTAAATATTTCAAATGGTCTAACAAATATAGTCTAAAGCCATCTAAACCAGCTTTAAGCTTACTCTGCTCAGCCTGACACATAATACGGCAGTGGAGCTGAGGCATACTTCTGTGATGCACTGTGTTTGTGGTATCCAAAGAGTTAACTCAGAGACCTTTACATGACACCTGCAATCAATGTATGCCAAGTTCAGAGGTCATATCTGAAGCTCTTCTCTGGATCCTCCCTAAGTTTAGTTTCTTATAGTATAGATTTCTCCTGTGAATTTCCTCAGCTTTTCTCTACCTGTGATGTCTTTCCTCTGTGCAGAATGAAAATACTCTGGGCATTTCCATGACTTTGTGGAATGAAGTAGCAAAGAACCAACCCATCAAGAAAAACTGTTCAATCCCCTGGTTGATGCTGCTAGAAATTGTAAAGGATCTACTACGTCTGAAGCATACTGCACAAATAAAGAATGAGCTGGATATTTTTTCAGAGTAGAGAAAAATATTGGAAGCACTCATTTTATGTAGGCTAGAAGGTATACGAAGCAAAAATGAGGAAAATTATTTCTTAACTTTTTTTAGCATTCCTTTCTTTAGAAGCCATCTCTTTCTAACCTTTAATTAATAAAACCAAAGATAAGTAGAAACCATTATCAAAGGGGGTGTCCATTGCCTGGCAGGCTGAAGCTCACACAGAACATGAAATTCAATTAATCCGATTCCCATGGAAACACAGTATTGATGCAAACTCAGTTATAGAGCCTTTTAAACAAGCAGAATGGCCATTTCTAGGTTCTACTAGCATCCAATCAAATGGTCAACACTCTCCTCCCTCTAGGCAAGGGCCTCTGCAACTCTATTCAAATATATTAACCTCTGAGATAGATGGTGTCTTTCATCCTCTCTTTTACGAGTACAAAGTGTGTTGTGTTAATGTAAGAGATTTTCTTTCCTTCAGAGGGCTGCAGATGAGTCATTAATTCAGATATCAGAGAAGCAAAATTAGCCATTTTTTTTCCCTTGAGACAAGAAAAAACCAACAACAAACAGTTGCCTTGAATAAATTTTAGATGTGCCAGGGATTCAGTTTCAGTCTTCATTCATTAAAATTGCCGGCGTGCTCATTTGTGCATATTACACATTCTTTTAGGGACTCTGTTATGGGTCAGGATGTCTGTAGCACCACAGGATGAGTTAGAGATCTGTCAGCAAATCAGTTTTTTATGAGCATAAAACTCAGTCAATGCAAATCATACCAGGCTGAAATGTTGGTGTGTATTTGTCATGCTAGATACAGAATCTTTTTAAACAATGAGGAACAATCACCACATCAGTAATTTTTAGTTAAAAAGTAGAAAAAAAAAAGTAAATATGTCTATTTGACATTTTCATTGTCTTTCTGGTCAAACAAATGGTAGAACAAATGCTCTCTGTTTCGTCTCTGCTCCATATCGTTTAAGCTTTTGATATTTTAATCATAAAATATCTTAAGAGGTCTTGACCTTCAAAAAGCCATGGACCTCACCTTCTGAAAACCACCAGTTGCTTCCAACATATGCCTCGCCAAAGGGGTTATTTGTGCAATGATAAACATTCCGATTTCAAAACACCAACCTCTCTTTGGCTCTTGTTTTTTCTATTGTTGTTGTTGTTGTTTTAAAACTGTTTTACTCCCCACTTCTCTTAAGAGAAGCTTAAAAATTGTAAGAGACTGTAACTAATGCGACTGTGGCTCCCTGAACCAAAGTGATGACAGGGCAAAGCAGCTGTATGAAATATGGACTTCCCTGTACACCTCAGCCAGGCATAAATCACAAACCACCCAGGCTGGGAAGAGTGGCAGGGACAAGAAAGGAGCAATGTCACCCGCACCAGGGCACTTACTGCTGACAGGCTTCTCGCTGCCACCTCTCTCTCTCTCTCTTTAAACTGCAGCAAATGAACATCGTTTGTGCCCTTTGGTGGTGGGGGAACATGGCCTTGGTCTTGTTCGCCTTTCGTCACCGCAAGTCGAGCAAAGACGTGGGAGTGCCTGCGTCCCCAAAATGTCTCTGTGTATTATTAGCCATAGAGCTGCGCTGCTTTCATCAAGCCTCGCTTTGCAAAGTGATGCCCGAAAGCAGTGAAAAATGGAGTAACTCGCTGGCTTTCTTGATAAGTGGGAAACTAGCTGTGCCACTTCCCAAAAACTTACATCCTCAGGGCTTCAACAAGCCCTGGACCAGCCATGCTCTGAGCTCAGGATATAGGTTACACGATAAGAAATAAATGGGAAAATGAGGAATTGTATTTATTGAAAATATCTGTTGGTCCAGCAGATGAAAACTAACTGCCTTGTTCAGAGTCAGATTGCATACAGATAAACAGAAAATTTTAACACCTCCCTTAAACTGCCTATATTCAGAAATGAACATACTTATTAGTCTTTTCCTATCTCTTTTTATTTTGATGTCCTAAAAACTTAAAATCCCATACACTAACAGAATATTGGCACATATGCTCACACAAGAGCTCTGTTTATTAGAGAGTCTGGGATGTACTCCACATGCTTATTATAGTGCACTACTGGCAACAGCCCCTTAAATCATTGGGAGGGCTGTCCCAGGAATCAGAATTCCTAGGAGTTCCCATTGCAGTGAGAGATCGACAAATACGAGACTGAGAGTTGCCTACACACCTTCATCTGGTTCCCACTGAAAATGTATATTATAATATTGTTTTCAATTACCTGATCCTACAGTTTTGTAGCCTGTGGTTTCCTCCTTCTCCCTGTGCATGAGGCAGGTGACCAACAAGTGGCAATGTAGGAAGGGCAATGGTAGAACAAAGTGTGCTAATTTTTGACTACGTGCTGTGGTAGGTAATTAATGTTGCTTTAGCATGTTTCTGTGTGAGTTAGCTATATCTACTTGTGTAATTGTGCAAGAGGCTACGTTTCCCTTTAATTTCAATACAATACCTACTTGGCAGCTTCACATTTTTAGTGAATTCTTGTCATACATAACCTTCAGTTAAGCAAAGAACTATTAACTTACATAAACAATTCCAAAGATATTTGAAAGTATCCTAGACAAACACCATACCAGTGAGGGCACAGGCAAGTGGAAGGTATTTATGAGATTCTACCTGAGATATTGCTGAGTTTCCTGTTCTCAGAGCAAGATGCAGAGTGCCAATGAGTTTACCTGCTGTGGGTTTTCTACTACAAAGTTCCCTCACCACTCTCCATTTATCTATACAACACAGAAACACAGGAAGACAACAATGTCCACCCTGTATTTGCACCAATTAACCTCCAGGCTGAAGATGGTGTCAGTGTTCTGGGTGCCCACAATAACTTTTCTAGTTGTGAACCTCCACTTAAGCAACGAAGTTAACATGCTGGCCTACAAACTTCCAGGATTTGCTCTGGGAGAGTTTTTATATAGTGGTGTCAATCAAATATTGCATATGAAAGCAATACTTCAGAGTTGGTTTCAATGCTACTGTAGAAATGGCCACCACACTGAGTAAGCTGTATTTTAAAAGGTTTCTAGTATTGAAAAGACAACTGGGAAGGTTCCCTCAAATGAGTGTAGAGCATTCGTAGCTGGCACTGACAACTAGCTATATACTCTTCTTTATTAAACACCAGGTTATCTCAAATTAACATTTGTGTGGCAATATTTCTGTTTACTCTGGTGAGTACTTGACCAAGTAATCAAAGAAATAAAAATATGCCAATTCCAAGATTTTCAAAATTCTCCTTTTACATTTGCTTCTAGAATACTTTATAGCTTTATTTTGTGCAGCATCTTCTCTATGGGGTGTGCTCCATTTGCACATACTTGAGGCGCTTGTGCTACACCAAAGTAAGACAACTGAGGATAAGCAGTCACATATTTGCACGCCTGTTCTTACAAATTCAGCAATGCCTCTTACTCTGTAACAGCTAGTAAGACTCTGAAGAATTTCAAAACACAAGGTACTTCTACATTTAACCAGGAACAGTGGCTGGGGCTGAACTAAGTTGCATTTAATTTTTTTTCTCTCCCAAAAGATATGTGACAAATTACTTCCTGCAGAAGCACAGAGGAGCTTAGAAAGCCCTTGCAGGGGCACCTGACAAACAGAAGTGTCTCTGGCCTGGGGACTCAGGTGGGACAGCAGAGATAAACTGATCACTAGTGATGAAGAGAGAGAAGGCAAACACCTTAAGAAACTGAACTATGGGTGAAAGATGAGCATTTTATGGTAGGTGTGCTGTAAAACTGAGTGTTCTTTGGAGTTAAAACAACTGGAGATTTTCCAATGTGCTCTTTTTTAAGCCTTGCCTCTTTGGCTCCTATGCATCTGCCTCCATATGCTTTACCCTCTCACTCAGGCTAAAAACCTTTCAAATTGAAAATGTTGCCTCTAGAAATTCAGCAAGCCTAAAAATATCAATCTTGCAGAGTAAGTTCAAATAGCCTGCTACATCTGGTTTTAGAGCTTAATGTATGCTGTCATTTCTTCTGATATTTGCTAAACATTAGCTTTCCCTCTCTTGCAATGTCATTTTTCTACAAGCTAGAGCATTGTAGACATTTCAGGTAGGCGTGTACTGAATCCCAGAAAGGACTGAGATCGACAAACATTACTGGGCTGAAGGTCTCGCAGCTTAGTACGTAGCAAAGTTAACTGAAGCACTGCTACCAAAGTAATTTCACATCTTGAGACTAAAAGGACGCTTTAAAAAGAACTATTTGGAGCCCTTATTCAGTAGCACACCAGTCAAGTTACCAAAACTTGACTAGCCTAGTTACCAAAGTTGCTACTAGCCTAGTTACCAAGTTACCAAAACTCTACTAGCATAGTTTCATAGGCTAGTAGAAGATGCTGAGCTATAGATGCGTGTAAACCTTTCTATTAGTCATTTGCAGCCTCTGGAAACATTTTTCTTGTATTATCACCCTTATTAAGCTGTACTTTTCTACCCTATTTCTTCCTAACAGTTAACAATAAAGGTCTCTGCTCAAAGGAAGGATAAAGGCCAGAAAGGTGAATGTCAGAAACGGTTATGGCAGTAAGAGAGGTGACCAGGTGCCTGTCTGCTACAGGGGTATGAAAATTCAGGAAGTCAGAAAAAAAGAGAGAGAGAGAGAGGTTGAAACGCAAAAAGAACTAATTCCAAGCCCTTCCCAACTCACTTCTGATGAAATTTAGTTGTTCAGCTCCATCTGTTCAAGGCTTATCCTCTGCCTGAAGCTGCTCTGCCAGTCCCTAGTACCCCATTCCCACTTATTTCCCCCTTTACTTTCCCTGTACGCCAATTGTCCTACCTGTACCGGACACCTTGGCACACCTGACGCTCCCCTTCTCTTGATGGATGCTCTGCAGTGAATGATACCTTGCAAGCAGGAACACGACTGTCCTCGTAGCCTTGGCAGGGCAGGCAAGGCGAGAGTCGCCCCGCTGCGTGGTCCATGACCTCCCTTTCTTGGGGCAGCCTGCAGGCAGGGAGGAGGCAGCCCAGGCAGCTCTGCCTTCTGGCAAGCCCAGGCAGCTCTGCCTTTTGGCAAGTCAAGTCGTCTGACTCTGGCAGTGCCTCCAGCGTGCACTTGTAAGCTTATTGTATATGAACAACGCATCTGGTATTAGGCCTTTTGTGTCTCTATCTTGACCTGCAATGCGAGGACAAAGATTAAAGGAAGAGACCTGAGGAGTAGAATTGTCTTGTACAGTGAGGGAGGGATCTGCAGAGTGTTCACGTGGGATGAAATGAGGGCTTGCTTTCCCAGAGAGCTAGAAATGCTTTAGATTTAGGGTGAAGGATATTTTTGCACTATATGTTTCAAGTGATCTGACACCTTACTGGCACTGGTCAGGGAATGCATGAGCTCTGTAGTTATGTGTAAAGCCATAACTCAGCCCATCTTAGAAAGACCTTGAGTCTCAGTGTCACAAATAAACTGCAAAAAATAAGTAAGTGGAAGCTAGGAGCAGGGCCTGGGACTCTCTCTTCCTAGGGAAACTCCCCTCAGAAGAGGCCAAAGACCACAGTACCATCTCGCTTGCTAGTTTTTGCCCTGTAAATCTAACACCCCTTTCAGCAGGGTGTTTGGTGCTGGCAGAACTGTTGCCATGCCAGATTGAGTTGCAGCCTGGTGGCTGAGATGGACTTCCCTGGAAAGCAGAAGAAGTGTTTCAGGTTGAGGGTCTAGAAAGCAAGTGTTCCAACTCCTGGACAACCAGTGAGAAGACTGCTCTATTGGTGCCATTAGAGCATCATCTTTTCTGGGTTAATAGATCCATCTACCATAAATGCCATTAAACAGAAAACCTGTTCCCAGGAATAAGTCCTGCTTTAAAGCCTAGCGTGCTAAGCACAAGTCACTATGAGGGTCTTGCCATGCTATGAGTCAGGAGGTTGTGGAGGGGATCCCAACACCCAAAGCTCCCACACTTTTACAGGACAGAGAGCAGACTAAAGCACTGTTTGCTGCTGGCCTCAAGTGTTTTTGTTAACCAGTCCTGAGTTTCCATACCAGGCAAGCCAGCAGGTCCCTTTTAGTCTTAAACCATAATGGAAGCCAACATATAGGCAGTGCTGGTAAACCTGGGGAGTCAAAAGGGAGGATATGTAGCAGCTGAGTTTATCAGTGTGGATACAAGCACAATTAGATTAGGAGAGTAACAGTAAAATACTGGTAGCATGTATCTCCACAACCTCATTAAATCAATGAATTTCAGTACTAGCAGCCCAAATGCAGTGAGATAAAAATGGAAAAGTAAAATGTCATCTTAAAGCAAAAATTCAGAAAGGGAAATATGATGCAAAGACAACTCGACTCACTGACAGCACTTTGGATTTAGCTGGCATGCATAGGGATCTCCCTTATTAAAGCAAGCTAAAAATTTGTCGGTGCCAGGGGACTATTAAAATAAAAGGGTTGCTTTAGCCCCCAAATAGCATTTTCTAACAAAGCTCTACCTCCTGATAAGGGAACACCAAAGCTGACTCAGAGAACTCTGAGCTGGGACTCTGCCCAGAGGAATAATATGAATCATCTAAACCACTCTTACAGCTCCCTCTGTCAATTTACTAAAAGTATCATATCTGCAGTTGGATCTGTGGTTTAGAATATGTGGCCTAAGGCAGGAATTTTTTTGCCACTATGTCAATATCTTACAAGATCCAGAATGGATTTTATAGCAGGTTGATGGGGATTAACAAATATCACTAGAATTCTTGAAATATAATTTTTGCTTTCTCTGGATAACATCTCATAGAAAGACTGGCTTCAAAAACCCCGATTTTGAAGTGATGAAATCTCTGCTTCTTCACTGTCTCTTTCCATCACTCTGCCTTTAAGTCAAAGGAGTTGTGCCAATATAAAAAAAATGTTATTTATATTGTGGTAGGGCCAGGGTGCCATATAAAGAATCACTTCTTTACTGTGCAAGGTGCAGTAAATTCACTGGAACAAGTCCCTGCTCAAGAAACTCACAGCCTGTACCTCCGAACATGACACAACACAAATAACTATGGAAAGCACAAACAACTGTACAGAAGCTGGATCATGATGAGCATATATAAGCACAAATACTGGCCCCTCAACCCCCAGAGGCTCACGAAGCTGTTCAAAGGCTGTAGAAATACCAATGCATCACAGATTGCTAATTTCACAGTCACATCAGGAATCATTTAAAAACAGCCTTAAAAAACATTTTTTAAAAGCATGAAAGACTTAGTGAGTAGTGCCTCAGTACTGAAATGACATTAGGATGTTGCGGGGGTTCTGGCCACCCTAAATTCAGGTAGAATCAAGAAACAAAGGATAATTTAAAAATCTAAGTGAAAATATTTTCAGTGATCTTGTTGGAAAACCACTTAGCGAGTTGCTGGTTTTAAGCTTTCTATATAAAAGTTTGACTCAGGGGAGCTTTGAATTGTTTAAATCATCCAAACTACTTCAGCCTTTCTAAAGTAAGCATTTCTAAAGACTTGACAGGTCAGTGCAACCCCACACTTTTCTGTTGTGTATATAGTATCATTCTTTCTTCTAAGTGGATTTGCAGTTTATTTTTAAGAATAATCAACCATTTTTTCTCAGCCAGAAATTAATTATAAACAATTAATTTAAATTACAATCATTCCAGCTACTCAAGGCGATTTTCCATGTTTGTGCCTCTTTTCCAAGATTCCATAAAGTAGTAAAAAAATAAATTATCACAGTTATGGGGAGAAAGCGTGTAGGAAACAAGAGAAGACAGATCTGTATATAATTTTTAGAACAAGAACATTTTGCACCTTAGAACTTCTGGAATTAAATTTTACATCAACTTTAAAGACAAAAGCATCTGTATTTTATCCTTCATCTTAAGTAATGTGTTACTAGAAACAATATTGATTTTTGCCTGCTGAGCATTTTATTAAGTAATTCTCAGTCTGTCACCATATTTACTCTTAAAAAAAAAAATTCCGGAAAACTGCTCTCCAGAGAGATGCAACTTTTTAAAGCAAAAATAAGTCATCAACAAACTTATTTTCCTAGCATAATATAAAGCCATTTCCTGAATGGGATAAGCTATGGGGGGAAAGGGAACTGTTTGCCATGATAACTGCATCTAGAATTTCTTCAATTTTTTGGTCAGAGATATGATTCTCTCCTATTAGCTCCTCTGGTCCTTATTCAATGTAATTATTAAAGACAGTTCTTCAGATGATACCACACCAAAGAGCAAGAACAACAACAACAACAACAAAGGATTGAGCGCAGTTGGTGGTTTGCTCCCAATGACTAACTGAATCAAAGCAAAACAGATTGCTGAGGGGTGTCTGACGCTCACACAGTCTTGGTTTGGCATGTTTATAGCTGTGTCATCTACTTGTATTTTGTTAAAGCTGATTAATACAACTAGATGGTACAGATATATCATCTAATAAGGCAATCCAAAGCAGTACTCCGAACTTTTTGTAAAAAATGTCATTGCTGCATTATTAATTCTATTGAATAATGCACCCAGGCATTTAATCAATCTGAACTGCAAAATAAAATTAAAAGTGTTAGGTTTTTCAGTATAGCTAGAAGACTCAGCTGCGGAAAGATGCAAGGAGGTTGGATGGAAATAAAACTAAAGCTCCTGAAAGACATTTTATTTAGAAAACGGTTTGGTTTGTTTCATTAAACTGTGCACAAAATAATTTCCCACTAAAAAAAAATATAAAATCACCTATTTTGAAGTAGGAGAAATGTAGAAGCGTTAAAAGAAAGTTTATGCTTGTGTACCACTACTCTACAAGAAATTAACAGAGCTGGTTTCACCCTGAGCTGCTGTGAAATATATTTTAAAATGCTAAAAATTTTGCAGGATATAAACTATGATTTCTTCTATGCACCAATCTAAACCCAAGAGAAAATAGTCTCTGCTCTAGAGAAGTCATATAAATTGGCAAAATTGATTAAAGATTATTAACTTTATTTTAAATATCATCACCTCTGTCATAGGTACTGGTCTGAAGATATATAGATGAAAAAAACTGAAGTTAATAGAAGACAGCCTTAGTTTTACTTACTGAAGTTGCCTTGGTATAGAAGTGGCAAGGAAAGCCTTGGAGATGATTAAACTGCTGAGTTTGGGTGGGTATAGTTCTGACAATTTGGATAAATATTTCATAAAGTTGTAACCATAACTTGTGAAAGGACCCCAGAAGCCCAATCAGTCACCCAAGATTTACTCCATAATGCAAGCTTAGGAAGAGGGCCTGTTAGGCACAGTCTGCATGACCAGTTTTCGATGTTTTCCTCAAAGTGAGCTGCATGTTGGAAGAGTGTGTCACTCTCCAGAGACAGCAGAAGGGGCACGGGATGACATAGCGTAGGTTATCTCTGCTGCCCAGATGAATCTCACCAGGACTATCCAGGACAAAACTCACATGTTCTTCCAGGAGACACCCAAAGCTGTCTCCTGGGAGTGTTTGATTTAGCTAGGAGCATCTCCATTGCTAGAAGATGTGCTATGGGAAGCAAACAAAGCTTCAGTACTTCAGCAGGGACCTTTGAAGGATGCAGCAACTCTAGGCATGTCCCATCTCAAATTAATCTAAAGGAGCTCTGGACATGGGATTAGTCTGTCTAACTTGTTAATAAGAAGTTTCATAGAATCAGAGAATAGTAGGGGTTGGAGGTGACCTCTGGAAATCATCTAGTCCAACCCCCCTGCCAAAGTCTGCTCACCTAGAGCACGTCGGACAGGAATGCATCAGGCAGGGTTTGAATATCTCCAGAGAAGGAGACTCCACAACCTCTTCGAGCAGCCTATTCCAGTGCTCTGTCACCCTCAAAGTAAAGAAGCTTTTCCTTGTGTTCCAGTTTGTGCCTGTTGCCCCATGTCCTGTTGTTGGGCACCACTGCAAAGGGTCTGGCCCCATCCTCTTGACACCCACCCTTCCATTTAAAAAAAAAATAAATGTGCAAAGTGTACACAGAGATTTTAGCAGAAAGAACTGCTGCCTCACTCATTATTTTCCTGTATTTCTGGTGGGGTAAATAAATCAACTCTGAGCACTGTTTAGGAAACATGCAGCATGCCTGTAGACAGTCTAAAATAACAACCTGCTTACTGATGCCTTGTAAGTTCAACTTACATCTCACATTAACCTTTTCTCTGAGCAGCTTTTTCAGTAGTAGGTGATTAAGTGATTTGAAACAGGTGAAAACAAAGCTACTCAGCTTGCAAAGGGGCAGACCACTGCTGTCCCATTTGCCTCCACCTGTTCTGACATTTTGCAGTCAGAAGCACCAGCTGAAGCTGGGCCACCTCCTGCACAAATGGATTAAAAAACATATACCATTGTAAATTAGCTTAGCGGAGAGACACATTTTTCTTTTAAGGGAGTGTAAGTTCATGCTTGGCCTGAGCTTATAACTTTTATTTTCCCCTACTACAAAAACATGAAATAGATGAATGAGGTGGAATGCCCATTTATTCCAATACCATACTACTATTTTAGACATCACAGAAACCTTCCTTTTCACCTGCCAGAAGTTCATTAGAATTGTGCAGCGTGTTCTTCTGCAGCACCAGACCATATAGGGAGTCATGCCATTTTGCATGACCTACTGTACTATGCACATAAACCTTTAAAGCATTTAATGAGAAAAACAGTTACATATTTTTTACTGTTAGCCTTTAAATATTATCTCTACTTTTAACACCCAGAAGCTTAGCTTTGAAGACACTCCACCCTTCACTGTCCCAAACAGCACAGTAGATAGAAACACCAAAGAGCACAGAAAAAGAGCCATTTGTGACTGACAGGGACCATCAGCTGGGCATCCCGATCACGCCACAACAGTTATAAATAGCTTATTACATCTAACACTAGGTCCCACTGCCTTGTTTGCCAAGTTATTACATTTACAGAGTAGTCTTCTGCTGAGAGAAATACGCTTCACTTTCAGCCCATGACCTCCTATTTTACCTTTTTGCTATAGATTCAGACCTAGTTCTGAGTTCGCCCCTTAGGTACTTGTACACTGTAATTAAATGCTATCTCACCTGCTCCTTTTTCACGGCCCAACATGTCAAGGTCTTGGAGCCATTTCTTCAGAAGATGTATTCTCCCATCTCCTAAATTAGCCTTGTTCCCTGGACACTTTCCAAAGCTTCCTTAGGGAATGCACCAAATTACAAACCTCTTGAAAGATTTAGAGGTCCAGCGGGGCTGCACGTGGTGCAATAATTGGGGGAGGCTGGCTTTAAAGGATATGGCTGGGCAGGTTAAAGTCAATGGAAGTTCAACCGGTAGAGAGATTAGAGGATCAAGGCTTAACAGTCTGAATGCAATATGTGAGCTAAAGACATTCACAGGGATTCAAGCGGTGTCTGTTCAAATCCTAAATTGAGGGCTGACTTTCATTTCTATGTCTGCATTTTAATACCTTGGGTAAATACCATGGAGTAATTGCACTTTGCTCTATGTGGTGTGTATCTCAAGGAAGGCATCTGACTGTGTATAAGATACTGCAGGGAAGGAGAACAGCAAAAGTCCTTGCCCTGGAGACTGAGGAGAGGCAGGGAGGGAGGAGATCTCTGAAAGCTGCTGGATTCCCATCCTGCCCAGAGCCAGGGCCAGGAGGCTGCCTTGAGCCTCCAGACCCTGTACTCCACAACTACTAGTATGGGAGTGAGGGAGGACCAGCTGGAGTACCAGCACCCCCATCCCATAGGGGTGCACGGAGGGCTCCATTTCCTGGCTGGCTTGGCCAGCTGGGGGAGGCTGGACTGCTGCCTGTCCCACCTGGCAGGCACAGTGGATGGGGGAACGTCTAAATGCAACGAACACATCACATAAATAAACCATAAGTGTAATTTGTCCTGAAAGTGATAGAAATGTTCTGTTTAACTATGTCTGGTTGTTTGGTGATTGCAGCGAGCTCACTGCCAGTCACTATGATGCACTGTGTTCTGCTGAATAGTCTCTTAATAATAGCTGTGTGACAACTCGTAAATGACATTTCTCATATACAACACCCGATAACGTCAGCTTCACTACACTAATACACCCATTTCTTTAATATCTAAGTCTTCAGTTATCTGGAGAGCAGTGTCTGCCTAAAAAGTGAAGCAATTTTTGTGTTATTTGTCAGATGACTTTGCACTCTGTTTTCCACAGAAAATGGTGATGTCCTTTCCCTGCAATCGGATAGCCCTAATCCCAATAGGTACATGCAACATTAAATAAAAATAAGGGTAGGAAAATAGATCATAGTATTTGCCCATTTATCCCATGTAAATGGGTCTAATAAAATAAAGATGTTTTGAAAAAGCAGTACTGAAAATCTTTCAGGGATCGGGTTAGTTCTGAGACACACTATTCAAAATCCTTTCCTGTAAGAGGTGGACTCCTAGGACTAGACAGTGCATTCCCCAAAATTGTAGAGCTCCGTGAATGCTACATATCAAGAACAGGATTGTTCCCTAAAGTCCTCCAGTGTATATTCTGCTAGGGATCCCTAGAAAATGTGTGTCAAATCTAATATTTTGTATATCAATCATGCCCCCTTTATAAAAGACCCTGGCCAGGGATCAGCCAGCCTTGTTTCGTCTTTGGACAAGTACATGCCCAAACTCCTAGATCAAACCAAACTCACTTCTTCCTTTTACCTTGTAGTCTACTTTCTGTAGTTTTTATTCAGTCTCCTTCCTTTATATTATAGGTGGGATGAAGAAATACAGTGTAAGTCAATACCAGGAGAGTACTTCCTTCCTGAACCCACACTGAAATGCTGTTCATTTACCTGTGGTCTCGTGCTTGGCAACCAGCTAACAACATGATTTTTACAATGTTAAGGGAAAAAAGTTCAGGTAATGAAACACAGTCCAATTAGTGGGACTAATGTCAAAGGGCTAATGGCTTTGCAAAGGACTAAAACATGCACGATACCAGGACTGGCTGTATTTACGTGTTTTAGACAAAGTGGGAGAGAACTGCTGAAACATCCTGCATGCATGGCAGCTACCACCGATCGTTTGTCTTGCCACAAATAACAGACTCTGAAAATCTCTTGTGAGAAATGGACCTTGTCAGAAGGAGCTTGCAATTTAAACAGGCAAAACAAGAGGCTGGAGGGAAAAAACCCACCAGAGACAGAAAACTCAAAGTCAGGTGGCAGGCATGTGACATAGTCAGCAGTTGCATAGATCCAGATTCTGTTCCTGTTTGGTTTCATTCAAGGACTGCAAGTCTTAGGTTATTCTCATAAGAGCACAAGCAGAGAAGCAGGGCATGAAGGCAGCCCAAGTCATTATCACTATACTTAAAAGGTGCTAATATCCAATTGAAGGTTTTTTTTTTTTGATTTAAATGAGTTTTCAGCAGGCCCTGGATAGGTTCTGCAAAGCTACCTAGCAAGTTGGTGGCAAGTCCAGGAATACAATTTAGTAAGGCCGGAGTCTCTTACAGCCCACACTGGTGGTGAATCGGTGCCGCTGCCACCTTCTTAACTTAGCCCCTTGCTGCTCCCTCCAACTGAAATGTGGGATTCAAAAGCAGAGCACAATGACTGCACACTACATTGCTGTAAAGCTTTCTCCTCTGATTTTCTACAACTACATTTTCATTTTTGTTTGTTAAAAGACTTAACGTTTAAATTGTGTTTTACTGGCCAAGAAAATATGTTCTGTTAAAAGACTCCTACGGTGTATGTAGGGCCTGTTTAAATAACCTTTTTCCCATCTTCTCTGTAATCAGAGGATTTGAATTCTAATGCAACACGTTCATGCTAGAACCTGATTATATCCCAGAGCTACAATTCTGAGTGGCATCAGTCCACGGTATCTGACGGTATTTGCCAAAAACATGTCAGGACTCCCTTATAGTTCAAATCAGCCCATAAATTCTACACTTACACAACATCGGTGACCTCACACTCAAAGCATGCCTTAATGATCAAGCAAGTGGAAACGTTCAGTAAATACATTGAATGTTTGACATTGTTATCAGTGGGTGTTCCCTGGGTCTCTTTTGAAACAATCCCAAGATTAATGCAAGGCCAAGAAGTGTCAGCCAAGTGAAGCCCTTAAAAGTTACTTAAGAAATTTAAATAGACCACAGGTATTTTTCTGTGCTAAAATTCAGCAAATATTTCCCAGAGAAGCACTGGCAAAGAAAAAAAAACGTATTTTTTTGAACTGTGAGTTATCTCCATTGCTTTGACTGATTTTCTTTTAAGTCATTGCTACTGACATTATGAAGCTGTGGGCAGTATACCAGCCTCCAGAGTTCTGAGAAATTAAAGATTTATGAGTCTACAAAATCTTTGATAACATCCATTTAAAAAAATGATGCTCAATATAGACAACTATTTCAGCCTTCCAACCTCCTAAATCTGGCTTTAGAAATACTCCCAATAAGTATAAAACATTGATTCCAAAAAGCAGAGCGCAGTGCCCCCTCTACAGTGCATGAAGCATGTGGCTACTTCTGCTAATTTCCGTGTCAGCAGAAGGCACTGACATACTATAGCAACATAACACTGGGAGAAAGGATTAGAATCAGGAAGAAAAACAGGTGGGTTTTTTTGCTATTTTCCATTTATCTGTCTTTCACTTAAGAAACTGTATTGACGTATACATGTGTGTTTCCCATGCTGAATATCAAGTGACATCATATATCAGACCTATGGGGTAGCCTCTCAGTCCCATGCAGACAGTGAGCAGCACATAAAAGCAGCACATAAAAGAAGAAACCTTTAACAACTTCGTGTCACGACCACCATACTTTGCATGGCCTTTCTTTTGTAGTCTTGTTAGGAATTAAACCCTGACCCTGTAAGTAATATACACACCTCATGATGTACCTGATCAGCCTGCTGAAGTGAATGAGACAACGCAAATGCTTTAACTACATATACAAAGAGTATACAGGGCACGGGTTGAGTATGGAAGCTTTGTGTTAATATATCTTATACCATTACAGAGACATAAAAAAGACATTAAAAAGAAAAAAAAAAAGTCCCATAGCAAGCCTATCAATAGGAAGACATGCAAAACTGATTTCCTGACCTGCTGGCTGGCACTCAGTCAAAAGCATTGCCTGGTTACCTTTGCACTGAAATGATTTCCATCGAATAATTCAGATTCATAAAGTAAAGAACATAAAGGGAACACCACAAATGACAGATTTGCAATGGCCTGAGCTGAAAAGTACTCTCTGCCTGGGATTACAGGTGCCCGTATGACCCTACAAATTGGCTATGATCCTGTTGAAGGTGGTGGTAAAAATGATGGATTGCAATCACATGTATGTGAGCTACATTACTAAGTAATGAGCTGCACTGTACTACATGTTTTGCCTCCAGGAACATCTACTTATGTCATTCTTTTAGTCATCTTTTTGCAGCAGAACATTGCAATTCGATGGATTCAGGGATGTAGCATTGTGCCGAATCTTTAGTCTCAATTAGTGTGTTTAAAATGAAATATTTACAACTAAATAGTCCAAGAAGATTCTACAGAAAAAAATAAAAAATCAGGCTTGAACATTCATTAGCAGAAGTAGCAGAAGTTTCCACTTTCCCTCCTTACCTCTGAATTAAAAACCTGCTGTGTCAGAGAGCAAATTCACAAGTAAATCACGCGTGAGAGGAAAAACAGTGAACACCCCTCTCAACGGCATCTGTGCTCTCTGCTCTCTCATACCTTTATTTAGTGCCTTAAACTAACCTGGTGGCCTGGCTTTCAACAGAGTCCAAACGCTTAAAGAAATAGAAAATCAAGCACCTAAGTGAATTAAGATTGTCCCATTTGCTTGTATAGTTCAGGAATGAACTTGCAAACTGTAGTGGTGAGGGAAAAATTTAAGGTTTTCCCTAGGAAAAGAGCTAAGCCTGGACTGAGAAATGAGTGGGCTGACATTTGTTCCTGCCCTGGATCTCATGACACAGAAGAGGCATCATGAGCATCCTGGAGCAGCTCTCTGGCCTAAGGTGGTTTCTTTATTCCTTGTCAAAGATAAAGCTTATTTTCATGTTAATTGCCTTTTTTTTTTTTCAATTTAAGGACTTCATCTGGATAGCACCTTACTGGAATAAGTGGTATCAGTCATTATGTGATAGATAATGGCTCAGTAATGATTTTTAAAGGCTATATTACAATAAACAGAAAATATGTTTATCCTATTACAGCTAATGCCAGGGATAAAATCCTCTGCGACTCCGTGTGCACACAAACCAGACGCTGACAGCCCCAGCTGCAGGCCCCATTTTGCCAGTTTATCCAATTCGTCCTCAGTGAGTAATTGCATCTTGTCTTGTTTCTAATCTAATTCCATCCATTATCCAAGATGGATCATTTCCAGGGATGCTGTGGAGGGGCGGGAACGTCTGCAAAGAATAAAAAACTGTACAAATCTATTTTGTGATATATGCAGCCCACGACTCTTCTACCTACATTTCTTCCATCTGAGTAGACCTGCTTCTGCAGAGGAGAATGAGAGGCACAAGCCAATATCTGAATATCCAACTTTTACGCATTCCATGTGGTACAAATGAGCGTACAGCCTGCCATTANGACCTGCTTCTGCAGAGGAGAATGAGCATTTTAAGCATTCCATGTGGTACAAATGAGTGTACAGCCTGCCATTGATGGTAGCATGCTAGGACCACTGCCTATAGCATGAACTCATATATTTACTTGCACTCTTTGTCTCTCCATCCGTCTGTTTCTGGCCTCCCATAAGATGGGAAGCTTATTTAGGCAGCCTTCACCTTTTTGCTGGGTGCCTGTACGGCAGCTGGAGCAGGGGAATTATACTTCAGAAAGAGTGTCCCACACCAAAAGGTAACAAAATTAAGATGCCTCTGTGTAAAAAGAGCACATATTAGGTCATTGCCTACACGACCTAAAAGCAGCTTAGCACGATGGAACAGCCCACTTCTGGAGGGGCAGGGGTCTCCTCTTTTCAGCACTCGTCTCCCCATTTTTGTCCCTTCAAAGTCATTTGAGGACAGAAGGATCTCTTAGCAGCTTCTCAGTAAGTGCCCTCCATCACAATGTCTATGGACTCAAAATCCAAGTCAGTGCTCTAACTGGGTAGTGACTTCATTTGGAAGTGAACCTGAAGGGGCAAAAAGTAAGATAATTGCTTGATTCTAGGAAAAGCACAAAATGAAAAAACGTGGAGTCTTCTTTACCAAAGGCATAAATCAGCCTTCTAAGCTCATAGCCCCAAGGGAACTGCATATGCTATCCATAAAATCAAATTGTTTATGAAATTAGATGTTTGTTTAATTCATCGATTTTCATTGATTTAATTCGTGCCTGGCTCATCATAAATCTCAATATGTAAATCACCCAACCACATAGATTTCAACATGTTCAGAGTTCACACTGATTTTCATAGAGAAGACGTTAGAGAATTCCCAGTTTAGTCATTAGCACAGTTTTAGAGGATATTTACAGAGTTAGAAATGTGTCTCCCACTCCCAGTCCTCCACCAGTGACCTCAAACCCCGCAAGTTAATGGTGGGTTTAGGGCCCTGGTCTGCACTCCAGCTGTGTGGCTGGGTGCCAGTATGGACCTTGATCATAGAGTCATAGAATGGTTAGAGTTGGAAGGGACTTTTAAGATCATTGAGTTCCAACTCCCATGCCATGGGCAGGGACAATTCCCACTAGACCAGGTGCCCTCTGCCCAGCTCAGGGAAGGACAGAGCTCTAAACCATGCCCATGCAGTGCTTGTGTCTTGAGCCCACATTATGGTTTCAGTCCTTCAAGAGACTCATTTGGGCTCTTAGGTCCCTCAGTGCTGATTCCTGAACCACAGAGGGGCTCTAGTGGCCAGAGGCACCAAGGGCATTGAGCAGATGCACGTCTCAGTGCTGCATGGAGGATCACATGGAGATAGGGAAACTGAAGATATCACAGGCTCAGCTGAACTGGTCTCTGTAAGTTTGTAGCTCAAGTCCAGCCCCCAAGCCCACGTCAGGTACTGAAGCAGACAGCAGAGTGCATATTTAACACAGTTTATCATGCCAGTTTATGTGTTTTAAGGCTGTCAAAGGCAGGATTCTGTTGAGGTCGTTTATCTCACAGAAGGCAGCAGCATGATGGAGCGTGAAAACACACCACCGACACAACAGCAGACTGAAGTTAATTTAAAAGCAAAGCTAAACATCTGCTCCAAGAACCAGCTTTCTAAGGCATAGATGGAAGCACTAAAGTTTGAAACATTACAGAGTATTTAACCAGTACCACACCAGCTGTTAGACATTTTTGGCACTGGTGCAGATATTATCTGGCAAGTTCTCATGAGCATCTGACAAGAATGAAGAGTGACAGATATAAGAAACAGAAAATGCCAACCATATGGCATGGATATTATGCTAATGTTTCAGGTGTCGAGCAGTAGTCGCTTGTGTTTAATTTGGGTGCGCAAAATTTATATGGAATTTAATGATTGCACAATGTTATACACAATTACATTTACATCTCCATATTGTTGCAACTGTCATTTTGCCATTTAACAGTAATAGACACTACACTAAATTTGTCCACTTAGGAGCAATGTTGTTATCTTTATGGCTTTAATAACACATTTCCACCTCACAGGTGTAATATCTATTCCTGCAAACAGTGCAGTGGCAATCAATGGATGCACCTGTGATCCAGTCTGCAAGGCATGGCTGGCTGACACTGTGGCATTGGGTTATTTGGTGAATGGTAACAGCTCACAAGAACTGCAGCAGCCAAGCTGGGTATGGGTGTCTCTACAAACGTTGGTGATCCTGATTTGACCCCCAAATCTCTTTGCACTGCTGCTGGTCTTGTATTTACTGTGGGTTTTCAAAGAAAGGACTAGCTCCTGCCCTGACCAGGAGGGTGACGTTGTAGGAGATTGGGGGTCTAAGCTCCAGGCATTAAAGAGGAGCCCCAAAGGCAGCTCACCTCCCCCAGGTTTCCTGAAGGGACCTGTTGCTAAGCTGTTTTACCAATCACATGCTGTGCCAGCAACGGATTTTTCTCCCTGAGAAGTGGAAGTAGCAAAGGCTGGTCCATGAAGCTGTGTGTCCTTCTTGCTCTGTCTTGCACTGCAAGAAGCTTAGATCACCCTCATATTTCTGATGACAAAGGGAAAGGAAAACCACTCCCAAGTGCTGGGATCGTCAAGATCTGGATCACATGGACAAGGCATAAAAGTGTCTGGTTGCAGAGAGCAAACCTGTTTGATAGTTCATTTTGGGCTGAGGATGCCTCTCCATCAATCTGCAAAGCAGTACGGAACATGTGTGACATCTGTGCCAAGGCATGACGCGGTGGTTTGACTGACTGCAAAGGGGGCCAGCACTATCCCTTGTGTCTGTTTTACAGAAGGAATAATAATAAAAAAATGAATAAAAAGAAAGTTGGAGGTGTTAAGTAGACAACACAATGTGGAAAACACACAGTGACGGATTTTTAATTATAAAAAAAAAAAGGCTCGTGCTGGTAATAAACACCAGTTCAGGAGCAAGCCCTTTTCCAAGAAGCAGGAGAAAATAAGAACCACCACTTTATGCAAGCTATGACAGAAAAATTCAAATTCATGAGTTGATGGATGACATCGGGGAATGAATGGAAAATTCTGAATCAAACACCAGCAAAGCTGCAACTGGGGATGAGGAACTAGATGCTGGTACTTTGCCAGGAGAATGGGTTTGACGCAGAGATTGCTTACTGTGACGCTATTGGCATCCATGTAAAAGAATTAAGTGGTATACACTCTTTCAAACATATTTGTGGGGAGAGTCTCCACTCCTCGTGGTGAGAGTATCATGCAGACATAATGACCATCAGCTGACCTGTGTTGTGAAGAAGAGTCCGACAAACAGGCAGAACAACTGGTGGAGCACGCCTGGGAAAGAGACAGGTGGGGCTGGGAAGTCTGGACACTCCCTGGCTCCCAGTGGCAAAGAGGAATTCCTATGTTTTGCAAACACTCCTGGATGTATTTGTGATTCAGCTCTTTGCTGTGCTCCTGAACTACACTGAAGATTGGGTAGATGATAGAAGATGTCTGCCCGGCCCCGCAAGCCACAGTTGCAGTGTTAATAGATAATGGAGGAATTGGAGTAAGCACTTTCTGTCATGAAAGCACCAAAAGACAGCCCAGATGTTGCAAGATGAGGCCTGAATATTTGCCTGGAAATAAAAGTCGGGCCATTCTCCGTCGAGTTACCCATTACAGAAGCTTGCTGAAGAGCACATTGCCCCCTGCACGGCTCCAACAGTGGCGTTCACAGACCAGTGTTTCCATTGTCCTTAGATGCAGCTCACAGGTTCCAGGTTCTTTGGGAGCAGCATCTTCTGCTTCTAGCAGGCCTTGGGCTGTAGCCTGCATCAGAGAGTTTCCTGGAAGCCCTCACAGCTCACGGGGGTACCTCAATTGTCACCCTGATTTCATCTCAGCATGTCTGCCTGCTCTTGACTGCTGTATTGGTACTTCTGTCAGCAGCAAGAGGCAAAGCTGCTCTCAGTATTTTTATTTTCCTGCTTTTCTAAAGGGCATAACCAAGTATTTTCATAAGTGCAGTCTGGCATTTCATTCTGAAAATCTTTGGGCCAAGTCTGCATCTCATTTTTCTTTCCTGTGTAGAAGTAGCTCACAACAAGGTATAATTCATATTAACAAAGACCGACACTAGTCCACACACTGGCTTGCAGGTTAAGCTCTGGAAACAGCATTCTGTACGTAAAGAACAGCTCTGGTTGTAAAGCAGAAATTTCTTTCTGTAAATTACAGAAAGAGGACAAACATTGCCCTCAAGTTATCCCCTAACTACTGCAAAGGCAAAGCACAGGTAGTGTTTAGGCATAGCCAAAACTGGGATCTGAGCCCCATTAAGTGGAGGTAGGATGCTGCTGTTCCATAGTATGTCTCTGTGCTTGCAGCTTAGTACATTATCTGACTTGCTGTTGCACCAAAGATATCTTGCATCTATATCTGACTTAGTAGTTGCTTTAAGTTATCTGTTTTATTTTGCTCTGAAAAGGCATGAAGCTGTTTGGTCTCAGTTTGTAGGTGATAACCAACAGATCTGCTGGTAGCAATGACTGTCAGCTTTGAGGTGAAAAAAACAATGGAAAGGAAAGGAAATTTCAGAAGCACAGCAGAAGCAGTGACTCGCCTGGGCACCAGTACACATGCAGCACCCATGGAGGAGGTAGAGATATGCCTCCTGGCACGCTGTGCCTGATTTTGGGCCATGGGCAGAGGCATGGCGAGGCAGGAATGTGCCATCCCCTGCACGGCCCCCAACAAGGAGGATGTGGAGGAGCAGCAGACAGGAGCTCAGGCAGAAACTGAAGGATGCAAGTGCGGCTGCTCCCTGCCTTAATACTTATCCCTGGGCTGCCTTGGGGAATGCGTTTCACATCTTTGGGCTTCTGTTCCTCCTCCCACCTTTTGTTTGTGATCTTTTCAGAGCAGGACCGTCTCCTAATACATGTTTATACAGTGACTAGTATGATGAGGCCCTCATCTTGCTTGAGGCCTCTAGGCATGACTGTAATACAAATGATAAATCATCATCATAAAACAGGACTGCACAGATCCATAACTTCTGTCATAACTCATGGTTGAAGTGTCAGGAGCTCACAGACACATGGCAAGGTCAGGGAGATCATGAAGGGCCAGAAGAAGTGAATCCACACAGAAAATAGGAGACGCTGAAAGGCTTTGAAATATTTTTAAGATCTGTCAGTGTTATACCTGTGTCAGTTCACGGCCAATTTCCTTTACTGATGCCGTGTCCTGACAGCAGCAATGTGCCTGGGAAAATGATTGAGCCATGAATCACAGCAGAAGGCAATGGCAGTCACCAGGGTGCAGCCTGCAAGAAAACATGCATTTGGGGTCGGCAGGTGCTTCCCATCCATAGCTTCTGTGCTCTGTCCTGAAACCTCTACTGAGTGCACCCAGCAGGCAACCAAGCTTCAGCTAAAGCAACTCTTTGTCCTTTTGTGGAGATCTACAGACCTTTAGTTGTATCTCTTCTCTTTTCCCCGCTCTGTCCCATGGAAGAAAGCTGTGTGGGTATCTCACGCATGGGATTTCAGCAGCTCTGCAAACTCGCCCTCCTGCCTGTGGGGCGGCTTAGAGCTACACAAAGCAGTGCAGGCTGGGGAACTGCTTCCCCAGCAGGTATTCCCAGGCAGCCTCCAGGCACATGGCTAAATTCCCTGAAGGACCCATGGTTGCTAAGATCAATGACATGCTTTGCAAAAGCTGTCATCACACTCTAGGATTACACATTTTTTCAGTGTCCCCTAACCTGTAGAGGCAAGGAGTTTGGGAAACCCTGAGTATAACAGGAAAGAGTTCACTGCAGGAATGTAGGGAGTTGATAGTACAAAACCCAGCAGTTATGTCCATTCAAAGCAATTCAAGTAGCCATACAAATACCTTTAAATCATTATATCTGGCAAGAAGCCATGCTATGTCTTCATCCAAAGTGCGATACTCTGAGAAATTGTAGCTTTGGTGAGCAGAATGTCAGATGAAAAAGAATGACTAGGGAAGGTTCAAGCCCCACTTAATGGAAAAATATTTTGTTCTTGATGAACTGAAGGATTTACACTATTCCTCTCTGTAGATTTGCATCTTCTAGTAACAATTAGCAGTATTCTCCTTATTCCTGAGATTTTAATGTTTTAAAAGAAATTTAGTCTTCCCTGATATAGGCTGGTGAAGTCTGTCATGTTGGTTTGATGGCTTACACAACAGGCAATACCATCTTATTCCCAGTAATGACTAGAAGCTTCTTTAGCAACCACTGTTTGCCAGATGACATTGTTTGTACGTAGAAAATTACAACAAGAAAGGTGGGTTTTTTTTCAGAATTCATCTTCTAGAAAATTAAACTTGGTATTGAGTACTCCAAATGAAAGCATGTTATTATCCAATTATATTGCCAAAATCATGCAGGCTATTGAAAGAAAGAAATCAGTCCTGGATTCAGATCCTGGTGTATCAGCAACAACAGAATAACTCCTCTTACTCCATCTTTGTGAGTTAAATCTCCATAATTACAATAAGAATTGGTCCAAATAGCTTTGGCAGAGCAGGCAGCATAAATCAGATGAACACAGAGAATTAAAGTAACAGAGCAGGAAGGAGAAGAGTGGGAAGAGCTGAGAAGTGACATCAAATAAAGGAGATGTGAAACAGATGTGCTCAAACCTGGACAAGGATGTGCTTTGGGATGAACGAAACAGACAACAGTGCAAGAGGCAGTTTTCCCTGGAGAGCTACCTGTTAGTAAAGTGCCTTAAAGAAGAATTTGAATTAAGAGAATATGCCATAGTCAGCATGATAACACATGCATTAGGCACTGAGAAAGGCCAGCACAGAAAAAGATCCAGAGGAAAAAAAGTAAAAAACTGTTCAAGCTACTGGAAGGCTGGATAGGCAGCAGAAGTTTTGAGCATGTGCAGGACCTGACTTGAGAAAGCGTACACCAGCTGAAGGCAAAAGGCACATCACTCTCCCTAAAGAAAGTAATTCAAATAATTTGATCTGCTCTTTGGTATAAGTGGGCTATTTACATGCTTAACAGTAGATGCAATGCCACTAAAATATAGCGTGGACATTCTTGTCCTGCATTTTACTTCTGCTGTGACAATACCCACATGACAACAGCCCACAAAGCATCACCAAAAGGGTCCTCTTTCTGGCCTGACTATGCTTGTATCTTGCTCTATGAATCTCAGATCCTTGTGATGTCAAGCCAGCATTGCAATATTCAGACACCCTCTGAATTATCTCATTTGAATCCATACAAAACAAACCTCTTTGTAACTTTGTTTTAGAAGATCAAATTGTCATCCTCTCACATCCTCCCCACTGACACAGCCTTGTGGTGCTCCCTGTAAGGTCATCCTCTGAGCTCACCTTTTGTATCAAATCTTACAGTTTACAAGACTGACTATTCCTCACTTTGCCCAGCTAATAGCAGCAGGTTCAAATTCCAGTCTATCACCTCTCTCTCTTGCTTTCTGTCCATTCACTTGTAAAGTTAACCTAGTAAATTTTAAACATAGTTTTTGATATATACTTAAAAGCTTTAAATGTTGTTAACATGTAAATTTTAACACAGCTAACATAGTAAACTCATCTTCAAAATTTCTTCTTGAGCTACTTCTGTTGTGTGCTCTGCAGCTCGTGCTCAGTTGACACTGGTTAGGTGGATGTGGACTTCTGCGTCTACTTCTTTCTACACTTCTATTTCTACCTGTTGTTTTTTGTTGCCATCTCATCACCTTAACCCTCATTGCAGGCAAGTTTGGAGTAAGGTGGGGCTGTGAAGCTGTCTGACTGTCAGGGTCATCGGTGTACAACACAGAAAAGTCCTCCTAACACAGAAAGTCTTCATTCTGGGCAGGGATAGGGTCTATCCTCTCTCATTACCATCATCTCTAGGAAGGCTAGGAGGCATCTGTTGAATAAGTGTAATAGCCCTGACCTCTATTTGTCCTTTGTCTTTCCAGCTGTAGAGTCCCACCCCAATCTCTCATTAACTACATAAAAATAAAATCACCATTTTGTTTTCCCATCTCCAGACAGCTGCAGAACCTTCCCTGACCAGCCTTAAGCCAAATCTCTTGTCCCTGGAGTCCTAATGCTTGGGAAACCCACTAAGTGGTCTTGGTTTGCAATCTGTGGAAAGCAGCATTTTCCCCTGTACTCCGTGCCTTTTGGCTGGCTTCATCTGGGATCAACAAAGCAGGGAGATGATACAGGCTGAACTCATGGCAAAGGAATGCAAGTGAGAGAATGGCAGTGTCAAAGGAACAAACTAGATACTAGACCATTCAATTTCTCTGCTGTATAATTCACTATTTTAAATGAACACCAGCATTATTTACCATCCCTGTTCTGAGACCCAATGTTTCTCTTTCTTTACTCCACTGGCCTACAAGGCTTGGGCTCTTCAGAAGACTTTTCTTGGATGTCTTGGCTTTACCAGCTGTTGACACTGACTCAGACCTTGAGCTGTTAGACAAATGACATAGCAAAGGATGGCCTCCTTGACTGACTCCAGAAACACCTCCTGTGCCAAAAAGAAGAGACGTGGGACTTATTTATGGGTGCAGCTCTACCAGGAGAATCAGGCACACAGTATCTAACATTTTTGCATGCTTTCTAAGTCCTGCCAAACTTCTGGAGACTTTCCCTTTGCAGTTTTGTCCCCATAGTGTCTCCTGGAGGAAAGATATGGAGATAGCCAGAGCATGGAGAATAACATTCCCCCAGGTCACAATCACAATCCCTGAGGCTGCCTCCAGCAGGTAACCTCATGGAGAAAGGTGGGGAGGGACTTGGAGTCAGTCATTGCCATTTACAGCAGAGCTGCATCCCCACTGACAGGTGTGGCTTTATTTCCATCATTTTCTTGGCAGTTTGTACGTTCATCATCAGATATGGTTGCTGGCCAGATCACGCATGGGTGAGGTCAGGGCAGGGGCCCCATCAAGATGTCACACATGCAAGGACATAACCTTAAAATCACAACTTCTAATAACATTTTGGGGGAATGCAGATTGCTGACAGGGGCTTTTGAGATAATCTAAACCTTAGGTCAGGATGAGAACTCTGTGAAGGTAGCTTCAAAGAAAGATTTAGTTCGGCCATATCTGTAATCTGGAGATTGATTAAAAGAAGAAAAGTTTCAGTGACTAATTTCTACAGGGTCTGAAATAAAACAGGTTATTAAATACATAACCTAACAGATGCAGAATCTGACAGAGATATTGTTCTCCCTGAGCATTTGTTAATAGAGTATTTCAGATGATTAAATAGCTAATAAAGTCAGAGTCTCTACTAAGTAGATGGATACCAGCAATACTGCAAAGGTAATTATAGATTTCTATAAAAAAATTCTTGACCCAAAATATTTATTCTCAGACTGAAGCTAATATGCTGGTCTCAGTTAAAGAGAAAATACTTTAGCTACTATTAAAAGGGTTCCAATTTCCACTAGTGTAGTGGCTTTCAATTTCAACCAGTTTCAAGGTGTATGTTTTCAGATTAGGTATTTTTTCAAGGTAAATTCTCAGAAGTTGTCACATCAAACTATTTTTCCTTTATTCATGATCCTAGGAGTTTTTTGGCAGCACAAGGTTTGTAGAATCATAGGATGATTTGGGTTGGAAGTGACCTTAAAAATCATCAAGTTCCAAGCTCCCTGCCATGGGCAGGGACACCTCCCACTAGACCAGGTTGCTCAAAGCCCCATCCAGCCTGGCCTTCAACACTTCCAGGGATGGGGCAGCCACAGCTTCTCTGGGCAACCTGTTCCTGTGTCTCACGACCCTCACAGTAAATAATTTCTTTCTAGTATCTAATCTAAATCTCCTCTCTTTCAGTTTAAAACCATTACTCCTTGTCCCATCACTACACTCCCTGACAAAAGAGTCCCTCCCCATCTCTCCTATAGTCCCCCTTTAGGTACTGGAAAGTCGTTATAAGGTCTCCCTGTTTTCTCTCCAGGCAGAACAACCCCAACTCTCTCAGCCTGTCCTCACAAGAGAGGTGCTCCATCCCTCTGATCATTTTAGTGGCCCTCCACTAGACCTGCTTCAACCGGTCCACGTCCTTCCTGTGTTGAGGGCTCCAGAGCTGGATGAAGTACTCCAGGTGGGATCTCATGAGGGCAGAGTAGAGGGGCAGAATCACCTCCCTTGACCTGCTGGCCACACTTCTTTTGGTGCAGGCCAGGATGGTTTATCTGGGCTGTGAGTACACACTGCCAGCTCATGTTGAGCTTTTCATCCATGAGCACCCCCAAGTCCTGCATCTTTGGGCTGTGTTTTAACTTTGCACCTTCACAGGCATTAGACAGCTGTACAATCTATATCTCTCTAAAGTTGCAGAATGGTAAGAAAGGGTCAAAGAAACAGAAAACTGTTAGGGTAGCTTGCAAAACAAACAAACAAAAAAATACAGAAGAGTCCTGCATGCCCAAAATTATTCCTTTGCCTCTTTGTTGCTATTTCAGCCTGCCTTTTTTTCTTGCTGATATTTTAGATCTTTTACTCCTTCCCTGTGAGGGAGAAACCAGGGTATTTTTTTTTCTATCTTGCACACACTTCTATGTTAGCTAATTCACAGGCTGCAGAAAAAAAAAAGTTCTTTACATCAATAAATTATCATACTACCACAGAGGAGCATGCTGCAGACCTTGTATTTATGCTGAAATTGGCTTATCTCTTCCTATGATTATTTTTGCCTGGTTTACAAAAATGTAATAGAACCTCATTTCCATTTAGTTGACCCAACACACATCATACAGCAATACCCATGTCTGCTTTGCTTTGCATTTCTTGATGTCATCTCCTTTGTCTGTTTTACTAACACACACACACAAACCTGCCTCAACACACTCTTTTTCCTCTTTGAAGCTCTCTCTCGAGGACTCATTCCTACTGTAAAATCAATTGAGAAATTAGAGGNAGAGATCTAGTGTAGGGGGGAACTTGTAGAGTAGGGCTGATGGTTGGACTTGATGATCCCAGGGGTCTCTTCCAACCTAAATGATTCTATGATTCTATGATTCTATGATTCTAACCTCATTTCCATTTAGTTGACCCAACACACATCATACAGCAATACCCATGTCTGCTTTGCTTTGCATTTCTTGATGTCATCTCCTTTGTCTGTTTTACTAACACACACACACAAACCTGCCTCAACACACTCTTTTTCCTCTTTGAAGCTCTCTCTCGAGGACTCATTCCTACTGTAAAATCAATTGAGAAATTAGAGGGCAATGACTCAACTGTAGAGCAATAAAAGATATTTTAAATATATACAAAGAAACCTGTTTTTTCATTCCCTCCTACCATTTGGATAGTGCTGCATTTCTCAGACAAAGCATTTCCAAGTAGCAGAGACTTTCTGGCTATGTGCATATGGCACCTGGGCTGGAGGAAGAGGGCTGCAGACCAGCATGCTCCTGCTGCAGATGTGGCTATCTGTACCACCTGCAGCTCCAGCACCACCATCCATGGGGTATAGGACAGCCGATGCTCACCCCACCTATACATCATGGAAGTGGCTGTGACTACAGATGTGTGGACAGCTTAACCTGCTCTGACGTTGCCCTCACAGATTTCATGTCCACACATAATATCCCCTGGTAAATCACCTGAAAAGAATGGCTGCCAGACCCTGAGTTCCAGCCCTCCAGGAAGATCATGCCATGGGTCAAGAGAGGGTTTCTGGTGTACTCGAGCATGCAGATCAATTGTAAAAATTGGCATACCAAAGCCATGAGCGGGACTGTCCCTTAGTTTTCCTTTATTCCCTGGAAGATCAGTCTCACAGGTGAACTGTAAATAAAGGATTTCAGCAGTGTGTGAGTGGGATGGATGCCTGCAGGGTTGTTGCACCATGGATACAAGGACAGAGCGCATTACAAAGGACCAAACCCTGTGGAGGTACATGAGCATGCAGGATCCAGCAGGTTTTGGAGGATGCTACAACACATATTAAATGACTTGTTCTTCTCCAGCTAAATACAGGTACCAGGTAGGTTGAGAGTTAGGTCCAAGCCAGAAATTTGTACCAAAATCACAAATTCATACAACAGAGTTGAAGGAGTCTTGTACATCTATCTATCTGTCTATCTATCTATCTGTTTAGGATCACCAGCTGTTGAAAGAGGTCCCGTTGCTAAATGTTTGCTTAGGTTATCGAGGCACTTAGACTTCATCCTGGATTTTGGTTTGTTCCCATTTCTAGTGAAGTTTGAGTCTAATAAAGAGTATTTTAACCTCTATTTAATGCACTGGCCATCAACTATCTAGATCTTTTATTTCCACTGTCAGTGACAATAAGAAATTGGTGACAAAAATGACTACTGGGGTTGTAACTGCAGTGTTATTTATAAACATCTAGATGCAGAAAAATGCAATTTAAATTTCATTGTGAGCAATATTCAGGGCTAGAGCTCCCTAATGCACAATTCATAGCTGTTTAAATTGTAGTCATTACTCTCATACTGCAATACTGTTTGTCATGATAAAGGAAAATTACTTTTCTGACAATTACTCCTGCAAAATTAGTTCATTTTCATTTGCAAAGGGTATGGAGCAGTACCTCAATTCCGTGGAGATGTTTCTCAGAATTCTGGGCAATTTAAGGCTTTGGGGGGAAAGGTAAATGGAAGTTGACTTTAAAATTTTAACAAGGGACAGTGCATACATCCCAAGGTTTATATTAACCCTATGAAGAGCAGCAATGAAGAGTCAATATATCATCACTTACAGACTGCTAACTTCAATGTTGCAGAAAACTGTACTGAGGACCTGGAAGACCTGAAGCATGCTTCTCTCTGCTTCACTGCTGGGCAGCCAAGCTGACAGCATTTGAAATCACTGCTCCTGATTACACATGAGCTGTGCATGCAAGTAGTCTACAGAAAACATCCTAGCCTTTGGCATCCCCTTCTGCAAACATCTGTATGTTTATTTAATCCATGTTGGGATGGAGATAGCAAATGCCAAAAGCATAAGAAGGAATGTTATTTTTACTTACTTGCTTGGAAATTCTGGGTGAGTTTTAGCATGCCTGACTTGGATGCCCACCTGAGACATCACAACCTAATTTAAGGTGTTGAAATTTGGTGCCTGAGTTACTTGGAGGGGTGATGGAGTAGGGGAGTGCACCAGTCCCCGAGGGACAACCCAGCACTATTTTACCATGCCCAAGAAGCTGCTGGAGCAGCCAAGATGCTGGAGCATCTCTTGGGATGCTAAAATCAGAGGTGGCATGAAAGGGATTAGTAGTTGTGCTAGTTGCAGTCTGCCCAATGCTCTCAGGGGTAAGGGCACCTGCTGCAGACGTGATGCTGTCTCTCCACAGCTCACAGGGATTCACACTGACATATTCCTGACAGAGAGAGTAAAAGTTTCTCTTCCCTCATGGAAAGGCCTTTGGAAAATGCAGCGTTCACTCAGATTTAGCACCCAGAGTGGTCAGGGTTATAACCTACCTCTGCCCTGCAACCCTGCAGAGTTGCTTAAATCACCTCGAAGCTGAGGTCGCGGGTTTTTTCTTGTGAGTTGAGCAGAACTCGTGGAGTGGTGGAGTGCAGACACACCATGTAGGCATACTGCCATGGACTACGTGCAGCTGGCACTGTGGAGCTTAACCTCTAGGTATTATTGCAATTAAAATGATGAAATACCAACAGCACAGGCATCCTCAACACCGATGCTTGTGTTCAGGCACGTCAGACTATGCTGATACTGATATCCTGATCCTATATTGGCATCACAGGTCTCATGGCATTTTGCAATGCTTTAAATTTTAACCCCCGCCAAATTCCATCCAATATAGTCACAGTCCTTCCCAATATTGCTGTCAACGAGGGGCAGAGTATCCTTATCTTTCCTCCCCAGCCAGAGCTGCGTGTGGTTGCTGTTGCTTTGCTTCAGTGCAGAATGTTTCAAAGGCAGAAATTATACAGGAGGGAGCTCCCTGAAGAGTTTAGGAAGTGTGTGAGGGCACTTTAATTACATGTTATTTCTGTTCCCAATAGGGCTAGTGGATTTGCAACGCTGCTCAACCTAAAACCGGACTCTGCTCCAGCCACCCATGAAAAACTTCACAAAGTACTTAAAAATCATGAATGTTTATGTTGCCTTTAATTATTTCCCATTTCTGTTACCTGGATTTTCTTCCGAGATACATTTTCTTGTTTAACATCAAGGCTAGAATTTTACCTTGCACAAAAGGTAAATCCACACAGGTTTCCAAGAATCAGTGTTTTAATTAGGAGGGCCTAAATTCTGCTGGTTAATAAAGATAGGTATCAAGACATGAAGGTAGGTGTAAAGATATAAATGTATAAAGATATGTATCAAGGTATAAAGATATACATTGGAATTTTTAAGGCTTCAGCTTGTGATGATGACAGACAAGATCTGAACTTATTTTCAGACTTTTTTTTGCTTTGGCTAAACTCTGAAATATTAGAGTCAGTCCCTCTGGATTGCTCACAACTTATGTCTTTAAATGCCCCCTTAATAGGGGGCTTTTAAAATAGGCTTAATTCCTCCGTTTGTATCACTGCAATAATATGCTAGGCAAAGGGCTCTTAGCCTTGTATTCATAGAGGGACAGACACATCTTGTTCTGTAAACTGTTGAAAAAAGGTAGGGTTTTTTTGTGATGGCCAAATATATGACCTTCACAGTGCTATAATTTCAGGACATAATGCATTACCACTGAAACAGCTGGGGTTTAAATGTCAAAAAGTCCAGATGTGGTTGTAAAGGTTTTGGAAACAACTTCATTTGGGACCCTCCGATTTTTCTGGATGGAGGCAGAACGCTTGTGGTCTGGGTTGCTCAGCAGTGCACCTCCCTCCTGCCCTGCACATCTCCCTTCCAACAGCTTGAACCTAAATGATGCACCTACCTTTGGCACATGAGTACACCTCTTTTTCTGACAACCCACAACCAGCAATTTAATTAAGGCTGTTTAATTTGTCTTCAAAACAATGTATTATTCATTAATTAAGTTAACTTAATTTGTCTTCAAAACAGAGTACTATCCATTCACCCTAAGGCATGAAACACATAGCACAAAGGGTAAAAACAACATCAGAGGTACATGACTCTTACTCATACCCTCATCTTTCCCCTCGCCAGCTTTTGTGCTTTCTCATTTTCAGCTTCAAGAAGCATTTGTGTCGTACGAGCACAAGTCTGTCTTTTTGTTTTTTCAGTGCTTTCCCTCGCCCTGTAACTCCCTTCCTTTTACACATTGCTTCTGGACAGCTTCTCGCAGGTGACTCAAAAGCCCCAACTTCAAAAAGAGTTTGTGAGATTGTAGTGTGATGCTTCTCAGGCCTGAATAAACAATGATATTAGCAGTGATACAGCCAAGGAGTTATCTCTTATGTCCACAAACCTCCTTAAGTTTGCTGGCTCTTTTGTATGTGCTTCTCTTCTTCTGCTCGATCCCTTTCCTAGCTCTTATTGACTAACTGCACTACAAATATCCCCATCTCACAAATGCAGATGTGGAAGCAGAATATTAATTTTAAAAATAAATATATCAGGCAGGTTTTTCTACTTTCCTAAATATTCCAAAATAACGGCCTGTGATACATTCTTGTCAGCAGCAGCAGATGCAATAGAATGATAAATATTTATAAAAGGTAAGATTTTATAAATCTTTAAAGTTTTGATAAGATAATATAAATGCCTATAACAGGTTTGTAATTAGGCGGCCTACAGCATTTGTATATTTTGTGATACAAGTAAACCTTGGCCCATACAGATGGAATTTAGTAAGTTATTTTGGACTAATGGCATGCTGTTGTTGAGAACATGCCTACATAGCACAAAAATATCTGAGTAATGATAAAAAGTACTTCAAAAGAAACTATTTTAGCTGCAGTTCAGTGGAGCCTTAGCTTCATCTAATCCCCACTTTAGTGGTAGATATGAGCACACTTCATTCTAGGAACTTGTGAAGCACCAAAGAAGAACAGGCACTTTCCTGCCTGTTGGCCTCATTGGTGGTTTATTTTCTTGGTGATGCTGAGTGTTTAGAGACTTGAGTGTCCCTGGAAATCCACAGAGCAGGTAGCACTTCTGATGAACTCCTTAAATTCTGAACATACTCTGTTTTTGTTTCCCTTTCAGAGTAACCATGAAATCAGCCTCACCCTAAACCTTACACAGAGTCCTCCCCTGAAGATCCTTTCGTAGCTTTGGCATTTCCAACTAGCAGGATGAATTGCTATTGGTAAAACTATCACATATTTCAGCATTTTAGCTGCAGCAAGAGAGGTGTAAACCAGACATTTCTGACCAGCAATAGCAATATGAGCTGGCTCTCCCATCTGAAAAGTGGCCAATTCATGCTTTTTGGGATGAATTTCAGGATATATCAAACAGTCTGCAGAGAGCTACACAAAACCTCTCTGCTCTTTAGGGCAGCAGCTCTGGACTATCCTAGCACACAGAGCAGGGAAATCAAAGTGGTTATAAGGAAGCACCACCTATAGTACACAATAATCCCATTAGTCTGTTGGACTCAATGATCCCAAGGGTCTCTTCCAAACAAAATGATTCTATGATTCTAGTCTCTCCTCGGCAAAGACCTGGGAGTTATTTTACTGGGTAGGTGGCCATGGGAACAGTGTGGTTATCATCACAAAACAGAGGTGGAAACAGAACTTGCTCTAGGAATGGGGTAGCAGTTTCCAGGAGGTCCCAGAGTATCACAGAGTGGTGCTTTTGCAGCAAGAAGTCCAGCTTCCTAAAACAACATCATCAGTAAAGAACAATGTAAACATTAAAATTATCAACAAAACCCTAAAAACTTTCTGAGTAGGAGGAAAGAAAATAGAGTACACATGGACTTTATTGATTGAAGTGTTTGTCAAAGGGTTAGACAAGGTATGATGGCAAGTAGTTGGACTTAGCACCTTTCTGTAAAACCATGCATAGTTTGAAGAGGCGTAACTGAAGTTGGAATAGAAGTGCAATTGCGCTGTTTAATCTTTTCTTTTGGATGAAGTTGGAAGTGAAAGCAAACCAGGAGCTGGCAGGACCACAGCCATCCTCCTGCTAGCAACATGCCCAGCTGCAGCAGCTCTTGGTTTACCTCCTCGCCCAGCATGGCAGGCGTGCCAGCTGCATGGATGGAGCCACATTCCAACTCCGGTCACACTGGAACGAATCCAGGGTCATGTCATTGACTTCAATGAAGCTATTCTTTATTCACGCTTGCCTAGCTGAGAATCCGGCCCATTCTATCTAGGTAGCAATATCTAATAGAGAAAAGACTGCCAAATTAAGGGAACAAGAAGAACCAGACTATGTGTCACATGAACATGAAAGAGTTTACACTCTAAGGATGTAGAGGCCCTTTAGCTTAAAGTCTTTCTCAGTATTTAAAGGACAGGCCACTGAAAAGTATTTCTGTATGTGCCTATATTTTTATTTTAACCCTCCTTTTCTGTTTTAGAAAACGGAAATGAAATAGTTTGATTTTAACATCACTGAAATAAAAATACTGCAGTTTGTTCAATACAGAACAGTAATTCATTACATGTTTATTAGCAGTTTGGATTAAGACGTCTTCCATTAGGATTTCCTCCACATCAATTAAGACGACCTCTCTGGCTGAAATACATTGAGATTCATGATTTTCACTGTGGGAGCATTTTTCTGTCAGTGCCAAGTTTAGCTTTGGGAAAAACACTGTGTTTTGGTCTGCTGGACAAATCCAGGGTGTCCCTGCTGCAGTGAGCAACAAAAGGTAGAGGAAAGTAATGAAGGTAAGGGAAATTTATCATCACTTTAGTGATAAATTTCCAATAAATTCAGATTCACTCAGGCCATGGCTTGATGATCCTGTAAGTCTAATTTTAGAGATCCCTGTGTGCTGTAACAAAACCTCTGCAACCAATAATGGGAGAGTAGCAAAACGGTATAGATTTACTCTACCAGTTAATTTGTTAAAGAAATATTGACATTTACTTTGTACCAAGCAACAGAATGGATTGCCTCATCGCCAGTTGTACAGAGTTGGTATACATCCCGGGGTATGTGCTCTGACTAATTCAGCAGAAATGCACTCGCATGCCCACACCTCATCTGGATGCTGGTTGTGTTGCTGCGTGGTCTGGAGGAGCCCAGGTGGAGAATGAGCGGTGGTGGATCCACCGGGATGGGATTTCTGCCATATCTAGTTAGCCATAACTCACCACTGATTTTTCTTTTCATATCACCTTTGGATTTCACCTGGACCCAACAGAATATAAAAGCATAAACTGATGCAATGCACTTGCCAAGGCACAGAAACATGAAGTTGCTTGCTTTGTAAAGGAAGTATGTGTTAAATTGGGGAGGATGTTGGATAGTTTTGGGTTGCTGAAGACAGGTCTGGAACAATCCAGACAAGATTGAAACAACTTTTTTAGTTGTTTTTAAAAGGATGTATCTCAGCTTTTACTAACTTTATCTAAGTGAATCAAGGAAAGTTCCAGCATAGCTCTTTTCACTCAAGACTGTATATAAAAAAACATCCTAGGATAACAGAGGCCATCCTAATCCATCCTGGACTGTTCTCACAGGAGAGTTAAAATATCATAAGCCTGGAGTCACAAACTACCTGCTCAGGTTTGGGCTCCTGACCTGAGTACCAGCCCCTAGAGCTCTCCCACAGAAAACCATTTCATTATTCCTACTCAAGCACATGCAAGAAAGAGCAGGTTATTGATGTTTCAGCTACAAGAATGATCCTCCTGTGCTATGTATCTCTTAAAATGATTTCTATAAATCTGCATCAGTGGACAATGTTCTCTTAAACTAATTTCTCGCAATCATCATCAATTGGCCAGCTTGCTAACACCTGGTCCCAACAGATTTTTCATCTAGCAAGTGCAGTGCCACATAATGGTAACAGCAGGTTTTAACTTGATCCCTCTCCACACACAAGCAAACATCAAGCAATGTCCGTGACAAAGACACACAGACCAGCCTGACATTTGCTGATAACTCCCAGGAGATTCTCCCTCAGCACAACTGCTCCTGCTCCAACGCATTTTCCAGTGGAATAGAGAATCTGAAACCATTTCCAGCTAGGCTAATTGCATTCGCTGAAAAGAGCATCCTCCTTCTCTGCAGTTACACATTTATTAGTGCAGCCACAGATCCAGCTAACACTTTGTGAAGTTTTCCAACCAAAGCAATAATTATTTCATCTTAGGAGAATTCGCAACAGCTTGCTTGATAATGAAAAGTTATTATGCAGATCTATATACTTCATGCAAAGTTGCACAGCAAAAAAAAAAAGAAAAAGAAGAAAAAAGAAAAAAAAGTAGGCGTTTAAAACTGCTGTTTAAATTCCACTCACAGTTTTGAAGTCTAAGCACAAAAGTTCTTACTTTGCAGCTGTAGCTCCAAGCTGTCTGGAAAGATAATGCAGTCCATCAGCTCTCCTGGTTTTGTTTTCTCGCATGGAGAAGAGCAGCTGTCACAGGCACAGGAGCGGACCTCCAGGCCCGGCCCCTTCAGCGGAGCACACCAATCGGCAGACCCTGCCTGGGAGCACATGTGGAAAGCCGTCACGGGCAGCATATGCTGCGGGGGACCCGGCTGCCAGCGCAACGCGGGTGACAGCGAAACGCGGGGCTGGGGCTGTCCCGCCCGGGGCTGCCGGCCCCAAGCCCCGCCGGGGAGGAGAAAAGTGTTGGGGGGGTGGTGGCAGGGGAGCAGCACCTTGGTCGTGGGAGCAAAGGCAGAGCCTGTCGCAGACCGCCTCAGTGCTACTGGTCACCATAAGGACACCCAGTGCCCAGGCCTTGCTCCTTTGGGCCTTATTCTTGATAGTTTTATTAGAAAGAATCTCATTTTCCTTTCACTGTATGAAGTGCTTCTCCACTTTGTCTCTGAGTTGCTATCCCAACTCCATTTATGGCTTTTTGTTCCAAACCTCATTCCTGCAAAACCTTGCCTCTGGAAAAGTTCTGAGCACTGCCAGCCCATTGTCACCATGGGGGTGTCAGTGCCCCGGAGCCAGCAGGTCAGCCTAGCCTGGCTTCCCCTCCCTTTGTCCCCAAAACTTGCTCTCTCCCCTCACTCCACAACCCCCAGGCTCCTGCCCCTCCTCTGCCTCCATGCCTGCAGGCTCCCCTCACCCAGCTTTGCTCCTGCCTGTCAGTCCAAGAGGTCCTTTTCTCCTTGCATCTGCTTAACCTGATGACGTTCAAGTTCGAACTGCCTGGAAACCGTATTTAGAGACACAGCCCCACAGCTTCCCAGCTCACTGGGCACTCAGTCCTGGCTGAGGGCCCTCAACTCAGGGTCCTCAGAACCTGGGGTGAGTTTCAACAGCACGGCGGGTCGAAAGTGAAGCAGTAGCACAGAGCACAGAGACAGAAAGATCAGACCGTGCACTGGCGAGTGGGTTGAACTAACATCTGTAGGTTTGTTTTCACCCCTGGAAGCGTACCTGCAAGCCACAACACGCTGGGGAGGGAAACCAGTAAACACACCAAGTGCCTTCCCCGTCTCACATCCCTCACAGTCTCAGTGCTGCCTTTACTTCTTTGGAGGGGTAGCTGTACTTGATCAATAGCCTTACTTTTGCAGACAGGGTGCAGGTTAGAGTGGACTGGCTGTTATCAAAAACGCTAGCTCTAGTCTGTGAATAGGTTGCTGATAAATTAAATGAAATCAAATTTGTTTTGCTTCTACATTCTGTTTTAGTAAGTTAGCAATTAACTAGAGGCTCATTTCATAATGCTTTTCCTATGGCGGATACAATCAGGCTGGTTAACAATCTTGACAAAGCTCCTTTTTCCACCCCCAGAACCCACCGGTTTCTCAGAGGAAAAACTCCTGCAGAAAGACACTGAGACAGGACGGACTTCGGTCAGTGAAATAAGTTCCCGCCGGTTTCAGGGTGGAATTTCCCATTTCCAGAGGCCAAGGCCAGCACGCCCCGAGCAGGAAATAACTCTCCGTTAGTGAGAGCCAAGAGCTGTAGTGGAAGTAACTTCTTTTATCGGCGGCTGGCGGGGTGGGGAGGAGCGAGAGGGATGGTCTTTGGGGTGTGTAAGGTCTTTTTCAGCTCCACAACAAGGAGCGAACTTGTTTCCAGTTCCCGGCTTGGGAACATTTTGTTCAGAGGTTCCCGAGCTGGGAGCGGCCAGGGCAAGGCTGGCCGGAGGTTTTCCTGCCCGATCCCATTCCTGATCCCGTGCCTGGGGCTGGGCAGGGGTTCGAAGCCGGGTCAGCCTGCCTGTCTCTCCCTGGGTCTGCAGCAGAAAACCATCACACCTTTTTGCAGCGGCTGAAGCTGCACCATCCAGCAGCACTTTGGAGGGAGAGGTGGAGTAAAAAAAAGTTGAGCCTTGTAAAATGGGTATTTCTGCTGAGTCTGAGACTTGACAGGGGCAATGCAGAGGAACTGGAGCAGAAACCTCCCCTGTACAGCTAGGAGATCAGACCACAGCTCTGTCACCCTGACATCCTCACTGGCTTTCCACAGGCTTTAAAAGGGTCTGGCTTCATTGTTCCTTTTTTTGATCTTACATGAGGCAAAACCTCCAGAAGAGACAGTTCTGCCCCATCCAGCCTCATACTTACCTGGCAGTGACAAGCGGGATTACCAATCCACACTGGCACACCTGAGACCTGCCTTAACCTTCCTGCCATCCATACAGGTCAAAGCCACCGAGGGGGTAGCACGGTTGGCCCAAATTCACAGCAGGCCTGGGAAACTCAGCCTGCCAGCCTGAGTTAAATACACAGCCAAGCCAGCTCTTGAAAACTAAGCAAACTAAGCATACATGCACTAATGATTGAGATTTAACAAGTCACCTTACCACAGCATTTCAAGATGACCAGTCCTGTCATCTCTCTCAGCTTATTTACTTACCAACGTGGTGCGGCTCTGCACAGGGCATACCTGTCCTCTATTAATTCCCAGGTCTATTGCATCTCACTGGCAAGCCTTTTTCCTCAATGCCCAGCATATATATATATATATGTATTTTTTTTCTTCTCTTTTTAGTCCTGATTATGCCTGACTGTGTCATACTAAATTCCTGTCCTTGGTATTTACAGCCTGCAAATATTTGTAGATTTATCACATCGCCTGTGAGCCACGGCTTCACCAAGCTCTGTCTATTTTTTTCCTCATTAATCAGTTCCTTCAACCCCTCTATTTTTGCTGCTCTTTCCTGTAGAGTTTGCAGAATTAGTTTGTTTTTAAAAGATAGCAGAGGCAGGTTTAATTCTATTTTCTTTAAAGAAGGGCAATAGCTGGATGAAAATAAAAGCATATTGAGGACAGTTTAAGGCAAATTTGTATCTGAGCTGACCAGATCTAAACTTCATACTTGTTTCCTTTTATTTTTCACATTTGTACAGATGACTGGAGATGTATTGAAACACTTGACACTGCAAACTTTTGCATCCCCTTTTGTTAAGCACACCAACATATTCACTGTCTGGGGTAAATTCATTGACTTGCATGAAGCAACATGGACACGTAGGTAAATGTGTGTGTGAACGGTTGTATGGTTGCAGTCATACGACGAGACTGTCAGTGGTACCTGGGAATCAATCTCCACTGTTGCCAGGGAGGTGGAGTCTTTGCAGCCAGAGCCCAGGAGGAGCTTCAGCCTACCTTAAACACCAGTTGCAGGCAACGATTTAGGAGCTGGCTACTGGGTCAGTGGTCACCTAAGAAGGTCAGTACCTGCAGCAGCCTCTCTGTCTGCCTATCTCCCTTATGTTACACTCATGGCTAAAGTGCAACCAGGCATCTGAGTAAAGAGAACTGCCTTGCAACATCCTGCGAACACCACATGTGTCTTTCCAACCTTTGCCACCAGATGCTGCGTGGTTGGCTGTGGCACAAATAGTACTTTACTCTGCTAAAGATCCCACTGGAATCTCACTATACTTGCTAAGGCTTAGCGGGGATTGAAGGAGGAAAAAAAAATATAATCCCCAGACAGTTTAAATAAGGTTTGATTATTCATGGGAGAAGCAGGGGAATGTTAAAATTCTCCTGGGTTTGTTGGGAGCCTCTGGCATTGCCCCAGACTGCTGTTTTCCAACCACCCCCTTGGCTTGGATGCCCCTGAATCCAGACAGTAACTTTAGATAAGTGAAATTCCTGCATAAGTGATGAAAAATCACAGGACAATTCGGGGATGTCCTCCCTCTGGAGTATTTTGGGTACTTGGTGGTGTTGGGCTCCTGCAGATCCTGGGAAAATGGTTAAACTCTGCACCTTCTGTCCGTCTCTCTCCATCAGAGGCTATTCCCTTTGGGCCCCAGTGTGTCTGTGCAATGCAGGGGCCGGAGAGAACAAGGTCTGTAATTTTTTTCTAGTTATATTAGGCTTATGTTTTTTATTCACATGAACAGTGCTGCTGACGTCACTTCAGCTGCCTTGTTTCCATTAAGGCTGTTTTACCATTCCAAGGCAAACAAAAGCAACCTAAACAAACGCCAGATAAAGGCAATGAAATCAGTGCTTTTAAAAATGATAGCTTGTTGTCTTTGCAGTAATCTGCATGGTCTTGTGGTTTAGGCCTGTTTTATGGTCCTTGTAATTTGATGAAACGTGTGGCATGCTTTCCAGTAGTTTTTCCAGCTCTTAAAATAACTGATACACAGAGTGCTTCATTGAAAAGCCTCATAGCAAGGATTTTTAAATAATACCTGAATTGAATCCAATCCAGTCACATTGCTCTAGAATGATTTCTTTAAGACTGTGAAAGTGGGCAAAACAAATTTCTGTCTAAAATTCATTATAACTCCTACCAAGAAAAGGCAAGAATGCATTCTGGCTGGTCTGATTAGCAGCTATATATCATATGCAGATACCAGCACCATAAGTACATTTTAATTCCTCCTCGATAATTTCAGTTAGTAAGTGGAAGTATCACCAAGCTCAGAAATTAACTCTAAAAAAATAAACATAATTAACTGCTGAACTCCTTTCTTTTGCTGCTTTGTTTTGTTTCAGAAACTAAGGTCTAAATTCTGGTTTAAAAGAGTTTCATCTTTTGAGCAAGGTTAGCAGATTTTAGCCCCATAAACCCAGTATTTTGAGAAAGAATCCAAACACTCTGGACCAAACTTCTGAGGGCAACTGTTCATATAAATCAGCTCAACCAGCTCCTCTCAACAATGCAGCCCCTGTAAATGCGATAGTGCCGTCCACTTTCCATTAATATGCAGCTATCAGTTGGTGAGTCACGCTATAAAGCATTTAACAACTGTTCTCATAAATACCATACACCATCTGTTAACTGAATCAAAGGGCTACGTGCCAATTTTACTTTTGGATAGAAAGGTCTGTTTTAAAATTACTCCATCAGTCTCACGGTGTACAGATATTGTAAAAAATGAGTCTAGAGACATGTCATTCCATCCAATTCCCAAAGAGCACAACTGAGAAAGAAAACATTTGCATCCAGTGGGAAACTTTGACATTTCACCATTTGTTCTCATTGCAAGTTGGAACTACAGGACTTGAAATTTTCATTATTCATGGCAGAAAATACCAACCTGATTTTTTTTTTATATTCTTAGTAAAGATGTCTACATTAGGTTTCTTATTAATTTATATGGAAATGAAGTGTTCTGACGTGCCTGAAATAAAAAAAAAAATTAAAAAAATAAAGTTTTTATCTGAGTTTGCTGGAGTGATCTGAGATACTTCATTTCGCAGCAGTTCAATTTAAGATTCCATATGGTGACAACCGGCATGTCACCTTACAAGAATGCTGGCTGGGCCGTCGTCCCATCCCTCAGGCTGGATGCTGATTAGGTCACACCTTCTCTATCACGAGGAGGCACAGAAGTCCCCTGGTGCAGCTGACTCAAAGTTAAGTTATGCGGGAGTTAAGAGAGGAAGCTTTGGGCATTGTCACTGTGTTGGCAACCATTACACAGTTGAAATTAAATTTGTATAAAACTCAGATATTGTCCTAATACAGAAAGTAAGGACATTTTAGTAGGAAAGGATTTACATTTCTAAACGATGCATTAATTGGTCTAATGAAATGTACTTGTCACAACACACTTTTCCCTGCTATCTATACATTTTTCACTTTGCATTTTTCAGCTATCAAGCAATTATCTACTGCCTTTCACTGAAGCTGCATCCAGTCAATTATAGAGGCCAAACTTAAACTGGAACAGTGAAGGTGATGGAGGGACTGAAAGTGACTGAAATACCACATGGGGAGCTGGAGGTGAAGATGCATTACAGTGCATGTGTCCAAAGCAGTGGATCTGCAAGAGGTAAGCAGGACTAAATCAATATTTAGTGTACCAAATTATCTATATCTCCTTCTCTCAAGCAAATGCTAGGAAAACAAACAAACAAACAAACAAACAAACAAACAAACAAACAAACAAAAAACAACCCAAAAACAGAGCCGTTTCCCTGGGCACAGTTTTAGGACAAGGGCTACAAACTCCAGGGCATGGAGAGCATGTCTATCCCACTCAGAGGTAACTGTGCCCTTCAAAGAGCAAATGTTGCTTCGATGAGTGGGCAGAAAATTTTACCTCTTAAATGTCCCCATTTCTCCCTCCTCAGCTGGCTACAGCATTATTCCATTTCTGAAGATCAGACTGACACAGCACAATGTATTTCAGAGTTATATCTAAAAGCCTTCCACATCCCCCAAATATAAATGGGGATTAGCATTGAGATGTTGACCTCATCAGGTTTGAACAATTTCACAAGGCAGTGGCACTTTTCCAAAACCAGGTGTTTTAAAAAGAAATATGGAAGCATTGAAAGCTCACAATTAACCTTGCAAAGAAACACAAACCTGAAGCAACTTTCCTCCACGGTGACAGAAGCTCCGTTGCTAGGGGTAAGTTCTTTAATTATAAAACTCCAGGCAGTGACATTCTTGGATACTTGTTTTCTGTGCTGCTCTTGATGACTGTGTTTTTCTGACCCACAAAAGCAACAATAGACATTCTGGCTTATTTGTGATTGGTGGCTACAACTGTAAGAATGAAAATGAGGTCTAAAAGATCATATTGTGCAACCATGAACAAAAAAAGGACAGCCATTCCATTCTTAGACAAATTTTGCATAGGGCAAAGCTCTTAGAAATGAAAGTGGGGATGATACAGAATAGGAAGATATCCTATTTCTTCTTTGTCTAATCACAATAGTTATACTGAACTAGAGGTGAGATATAGGGACTGCATGGGGTGTACCAAAACAGGGTCCCAACATCTGTCATGTTCATAGCACAGCAGTTCTCCACCACCTCTGGAAGGCTCATATTATTACTCTTTATATTCTATCTTCTACTATTATTTATTTTCCCATTTTACATAGTGTTGCCCTTTCTTACAGCACCAGCTTCTGTACCTAGCAGAAACACTCTAGAAAGTAATCACTTGAATCATTTGGATTTTTGAAGTTCTCTTCCCATTCATCTCCTCCTTGACCTTCTCTGTCCTAAAGCAAATGAGTTGCTGTTCTCTGTCATGACTCAACCTACCAGCTTCTGCACAACAGAACAGCTCGGACCTCTCAACCTCCTTGACAACATAGACCTTCCTGGGAATGGAATTTTAGCTTGGTACTCAAGCTTCCTTCAAGCAACCCTCCAGTCTGTAACTCAGACTCCAGTGAGTTACAGAGTGGAGTTTAGTTGCTGAGCCTCAAGTTGCTGCTCATGCTTCCCCAAGAACAAGGACCCCAGTCACATATCACAGAATCGTAGAATCATAGAAACACAAGGTTGGAGGGGACCTACAAGATCATCTATTCCAACCATCCTCCTGTCACAAATACTACCTACTAAGCTACTAAATCATGTCTTGTAGCACCTCATCCAGACACTTCTTGAACACCACAAGGGATGGTGACTCCATCACCTCCCTGGGCAGGCCATTCCAGTGCCTGACCACAGTTTGGGAGAAAAAGTTTTTCCTGACATCTAACCCAAATCTCCCCTAGTGCAACTTGTGGCCATTCCCTCAAGTCCTATCATTAGTTACCTGGGAGAAGAGGCCGACCCCCTCCTCTTCACAACCTCCCTTCAGGAAGTTGTAGAGTGCGATGAAGTCTCCCCTGATCCTCCTCTTCTCCAGATTAAACAATCCCAGCTCCCTCAACAGTTCCTCAAAGGACTTGTGCTCCAGACCCCTCACCAGTTTTGTTGCCCTTCTCTGGAAATGTTCCAGGGCCTTGATGTCCTCATGATTAGAACTGCACTTCTAGTCCTATCATACACTCAAACAAAATTTGAAATTCTCAAATCTGGCTGTAAAATTAAAATCTTCTTGTTCTATGAGTATTTTAAAAACACTGAATGTGCCAGATCAGTCTCAGGCTCCTCACTCGTGTGCATATTGTGAGCAACATGTGTCCTTGCCATGCTCTGGGCAGAGCTGAAGTAACTCTGCCTTTGATCCAAGCAAAAGAAAGCAAAGTGGATGCCTTAGGAGTGTGACAACCTGATGTTCTTGTACTATGCTTGCCAAGAACATACAACTTTCTGTTTTTGGCAGAAGAGCGTGGCATGCTCTTTGGCAAATGGACACATCTTGGCAATGGCACATTTCAGACATGTGTGTGCTTGCAAGATACAGGGAAAATATACTGCCCCAACAGCCTCCATGACTACTGGAAGAGTAATAATCTTCTTTTACTTGCCAAAGGAACATTCTTTGGGAGATATCCTAAGCTCAAACAAACGTTGGTTGGAAGGAACTTCTGGAGGTTCAACCTGCAGCTCAAAGTTGAACTATTGCCAGTACTTGGTCAAGTCAGCCATACTTTTTCTAGTTGAGTTTTCAAGACTTATTTCAAGGAGGGAGATTCTACCGCTGCTCTCATTACTCTCTCAAACTGCTTCCCAAACTCTAGCCTGAATCTCTCAAGACACAAGCTGTGTCCATTGTCTCTTCCGCAACTGGGTATCTCCCACTTCCAATAAATATTTGAGTGTGTAGTCTTTCTAATACCCCTTTGCATAGTTATAGGCTATTATTTGATCACTTCCTGGCCTCGTCTTCAGTCCAGCATCTCCTTCAGGTAATGTGCTTTAGGCCCCAAACTGGACACTGTTCCAGATGGGCCAGTGGTAAGTGGATGGAATAGTAACACCCCTTGCTATGTTGGTTTGTTGGCCGTGGTCCTTGCAATGGAGCTGAGGAAGCACTCTGCTTCATCTGTAATGACAGCCCACTGTTGGCTCATATTCAACCTGGCACCTGAATCCATAGGTTTTTTCCCTTAGGCTAGCCTGCTCCTCATCCAGTTGTTTCCAGCCTGTCCTGCTGCACACATACAGGGCTTTGCCCATCTCCTTTCTAAAGAAGCTGGGGATTCATAGCATTCCTATTGGCCCAGTCCTCAAGTTTTTCAAGATCACACTGTATGGAAGCCCATCAGTCAACATCAGCCATTCCCCCTGGTTTGCAAGTTTGCTAAGGGTGCACTTGGTGTCATCGAGGTAGTTATGAAGATGCTAAACAATGTTAAATCATTAACATGACATTCACAAGAAGTTAAATGGCTCTGCTAGTCCTAGGGACTGGGGAGGAAGGAAAGGCACTAATATGACTATTTTGCTCCTGATGCCTTCATTAGCTTAACTCCCCTTTGGCTCCAGCAGTGTGCTGCATAAGCATGTGCAAGGAGTTGAAGGAGCTTTTTACTTACCCTCCAATTCACAGATTGTGAAGTTTTGAGTGTGAGTAATTTCAGAGCCAATTTCCAGTATTGAACATGTAGTAATAACCACAGATTTCAGCTAGAATTATGGAGGCTTAGCGTCTCTTTAAAAGCCACAAAACTGAGTCATTTTATCTTATGGATGAGCAGAAAATAAGTTTAAGCAGACAATTAAACTGGCTAATAATTTGAACAGTTTAAAATCCTCCAAAATTCAATGCTTATGTTGAACAAAGCAAACAAACAAACAAAAAGAGATTAAAACTAACCCCCCCAAACTTATCCAGGAGGTAGCTATTCCCCAAAAGAGCGAACACTGTGCTCTAGCTTTCAGTCTGTATGATAGTTTAGAATAAGGACTTTAAAAGCATCTACAGAGACTTTTATATCTCTTTATCTGTGCCATGTCATTATCTTCAGATCTCATCCTCAGTGACACCCATGCACGAATCAGAACATTAATGATGAGAACATGCTATGGAGATTCAGGTGTTCCATGAGGGTGGCTGAAGGTCTTATCTGTGACGTGGAAAGGGGAGAGAAGGACTTGATTGTCAGGGTCCTTGGTGAATTTGAAGGACTTGCATTCAAGAAGAGGAATAAGATGAAATTGCATAGAGGAGCTAATGAGGGACCTTTGAGGTGGATCTCCTCAATACTACACAGTAAGAGACAGTCAAAGACATTTGAATGTATTACTTAAATGTGTACATACTTAAATGCTGTAATGTTTTTTATGAAGTAGAACCTTAACCCGGAATGCAATAGTGTGTGGCAGGATGCATTAAAATTGATTTGAACATTACAATCATATTGAAGAACTTCATTACCAACATACGCTCAAATTTTTTTTCAACTTATTTTCCATACGGTTACTGAAGGCCGGTTTTGTCAATATAATGGCATCTATGGAAACCAGTAGATGGTAAAATAGAAACGGCATCATCAATAAACATTGTCTTTCCTACCAAGTTGAGAACACATTGTGCACAGCTCTTTCCAGTGTTCTCACAGGATAAGGTCACAGAAAATGAAAGCAATTTTTTCCCTCAGCTAGAAAAAGCATTTCAAGAGAAGACAGCACATACTGTCACACTGGTGCTAGAATCAGACTGGGGCGGTCACATGAATTAGCAATGCTATTGAGTGAGAGAGAAAAGTTGCTTTGTTCTTAATGTATTTCCATTTATCTGTAAGAATGCCACAGTAACCTCAAACTTTCTCTGTTGTTTCTTTGAAGCAACGTTGTCAGCAATGGCTACTGCCATTGTTTTGTACTGCACAAGACCCTGCACCTAACTTGGACAAGTTACTACTACTTTTTTATGTGGATGCATACTACTAACTGGTGTACGCTGTGCTGACAACAGCATCATTCCAATGTGTGCCTCACTTCACTGAAGTGATTCTGAAATACTGAAGAATAGGCTAACAGTTGGGCGTGGAGAATTTGTTACAAACTACAGAGTTTAGGTGATCATTAAACATGAAGAGGAGAGAAAACTTTCAAAGAGAACCAAAAAACGAGCAATGGTTTTCTATTGTCCAGCATGTAGCTGAAAACTGTAGACCACTGACCTTATCACAGCAACACTTAGAGCATCTAGTAATGTGTTACCTCATTACAGAATAACGACTGTTGGGCACAACCTATTACTTCTAGTAAAATGGATGTGCACAGAGGGTATGACCGGAGAAATGCCAAGCAAGAGATGTTCAGTTCTCACTCAGGTACACAACAAGCAGCAACCACAGTAGCATACTCAGTAATCCAATTGCCTTTATTAACTGCAAGACTGCTGCATGCTCCAGTCTCCTGAAATAGCCTCCTGCAGCCTCATTTTAATGAGAACAACCTGTGACATTTATAGAAACAGTAGATGGTTTATCATCTTTAAACGTAATCCCAGAGCTGCTTTCCATGTACAATCTCTCTCTTGCTTGCTGAGTTGTCATCTTTGTAGAATTCGTACTCCTGGTATTAAATCTGTGTGTACAATAACACAGGACCTTTGAGATATCACAAATTCTTTAATGTGTCAGCCACGAAACCTTGGAGAAAAGACAATGGACAAGTGAGCAATGAAGACATTAGAATGCAGAATCCATCTTGGGCGAAAAAGATGAATACTCTGATTTAAATGGGATGTATCACACACCAGAGTGAGACTGACAGATATTTCAGTTTTGAGAGGAGCAATGGGCTGAGCTTTAAATGAGGATAGAAAAAGATAGCTAGACCCACAGTTTACAGAACAGATCTTCTCGGTCTCCTTCTGTTCCCACTGGAGAATTACAAATGTGAAGGAAGCATTCAGCCCAGATTTTATGACGTCTGCTGAAGAGAATGTCTTTCGATGAGGCCTCAAGAAGATATTGCACATTATCGTAACACATACCAATCCTGTGAGCATGCAGCATTTAATCTTGTCTTACATAGGGAGGCACAAGATAGCCATCCCTGGAGATGCTGTTCTCACCAGGCATCTCTTCTGGTCTAGCAGGCATGCAACCACCAACGGTGCTGCTTAGTTCAACTTGTCATATGAAGCACAAGGTTCAGTGAGAGCCCCAGGCACTTCAAGTGTTGGCTACCGAATAATTTGCCCTAAGTACAAGAGCACCACCTTGTGATATCTGAATCACAGTGTGCCACTGGAGGAGAGTGGCAGGAGCGAGCAGGCTCCTACCATTCCTGAGAGTCCTTTGTCCCTGGGACAGTCACCATCACAAACCTGGATGCGCTCCCTCTTGATTGCTCGCTGAATTAGTGATATGAAAGTCCACAGAGACAAACATGGAACACGGATAGCTGAATTGAGGGAAGATGTAGTACAGCTAATATTTTCCATTGTGGATCTCTGGAAGCAGAACAAATTCCAGTGCAAGTAATGTTGTACAACCATCCAAAAGGATGTAGCATTAGCAGCAGTAAATCACCTGGCTATGGCTATGGCCATGGCCAGTAACCAAATGCCCATACAGCACAACAGCCTACAGGATTTATTAAACTGGATTGCTGTAAACCAGGTAAAATCCTGGGTGAGGGCAACAGATTTATTTTTCTGTGTTTTCAAGTGCAAGACTAGTTAGACAGCATAGTCTTGATCTGCAGAGCTGATCAGCTTTTGTCTTTTCCTCTCTCTTCAGTAGCACCATTAAATCTGCCAGCCCCGAGTTTTACAGCTCCAGGTCCCAGTGAAAAGACTTCACAGGAGACAAAAGAGAAAGCTTCTTTCCAGTTTTTATAAAACAGCACATTCTCTCGGAGCTGCCTTTCACGCTGTAGCGAAACTCCCATTGCTGTGGAGAATTTTTAAAAAGTTTGTAGAAGCTGAGGGTGCTTGTCTGGCAAATAAGGTGTAAGGGTTGTACATGAAATGCAAACAGTGCCTAGATGCTATCTGAAACAATACTCTGGAATAACAAAAATCTGGTCTCACAATCACGTTTGCAAAAGAAAGAAGTTGGCAAATAAAACTGAAGAAGTCCCAAGGCTTAAAATTTTAATGTTGTTCAATATATAGCTGTAGTCAAATCAGTGCAGGCTTTGAAAGGGCTCGATGAATTTAAATCCTATTCTGGTAATTATGTTAGGAATATGAAGCAATATAGAAAATTTTAAAACACCGCCTCCTACTCATTTACATAGCAAAATGTGAAACTGCTTGAATCCTGGCCATATTTTTGAAACAAGACATTTTTATAAATTCAAATAATTTAACAAGAGATTCCAAAAGCTTTTAGGTGCCTATGGCATAGCTCAAGCAGAATTCAGATACCTGAATTCAAGCGAGCGAGTCACAAAAATTCTGCCTGTGGCATGCATACCTGAAAGGCACCTAAGCTGTCATCAGCAAAGTTATTTAGGCACCTAATGCATATTCCCAGAGGCCTTCTTATCTTGGATGAGATGAGTGTCTCGGCATATATTTTGTTTCCCGGTGTGTTTAGGCAGTCTCACACTAGTTGCTCAGACGCCTGAAATCCTTTGTAGATGAGCGATGGTTACACAATACCTGGCCTGTACCAACACCACGGAGCTCAGCACAAGGCAGAGTTCAAATGCCTACTGTTTCCCCAAAAGTGTTTCAATGAACATCCCCTCACTTGTATTACATGAAAGGTGAGGAACAGCACCGCTACTGTTCCCCAAGCAGCCACTGAAGTGACTATGGGGAACTTCAAAGCTGTAAATCTTCCTCTCTCATAGGCACCCTGAATCCCAGGGACAGAGAGAGGGAATTTCAGACACGTGACTCATTGCAGCATTTTCTCCGCATCCCTCTGCTTGGCACCCTGGCTGTTGTAAACCCCAGGACCCGGTGCCTGACCCTTTCCCTCAGCTGTATAGGATAGTTAGGTGAGTAACTCAGGACTGCAAACTTCTGCCTCTGAGCTGGGCACTGGGAAGCCAGGCTGGAGGTCATCACAGCTGGGTCCCTGTGCACCTGGGCCTTTAACACTTTCCTTTTTCATCCTAATGTATAATTGTAAACCCAGATTCTGGCAGCCACTTGTCCAGGAATGCTAAATAATACAGGACTGTCCTTGTACTATATTTAAGGCCTGGAGAACAAATTTTATGATTGAGGGAGCTGGGACTGTTCAGTTTGCAGAAGAGGAGGCTGAGGGAAGACCTCATCACTCTCTACAACTGCTTGAAAGGACATTGTAGAGAGGTTGGTGCTGGTCTCATCTCAAGGGCAATTTGCAATAGAACAAGAGGGAACAGCTGCAAGCTGCAGCAGGGTAGGTTTAGGCTTGACAATAGGAAAGAATTCTTCACAGAAAGACTGGTCAGGCACTGGAATGGGCTACCCAGGGAGGCAGTGGAGTCGCCATCCCTGGTTGTGTTTAAGAGTCGATTAGATGTGGAGTTGAGGGATCTAGTGCAGGGGAGAACTTTGTAGAGTAGGGCTGATGGTTGGACTCGATGATCCCAAGTGTCTCTTCCAACCAAATGATTCTATGATTGTATTACCATTCATCCTCTGAAACAGTTTTGTAGGACTTATAAAACATCAGTATGCATGAAATTTTGCAATGAAAGGAATAATCTGAAACTTTGTGTTATTTTTTTTTAAAGAAGAACTTTTGAAGCACAGCCTTTTATTTAAGAATGAAAGACCCTAAACAAAACACTTTAGATCATAGCAATCTTCCCAATTCTCGCTGTATACTAAAAATGTCTTTATGAGTGTGAAATCATTGCTAGGATATATTTAGTAAAGAGTAGTATACTAGACAGCGCGACAATATTCTCTCTAAATGTGAAGTATCCTAAACACAGATCAATATTACAACCAGCAATATGGGAACTGGGGTTACAGTGAGAGCAAAACCTTGTGGAGCATCTCTGTGTGGCAGTATCTTGGTCCTACGGTCCTACCAAATGAACTTGCCACTCTACAGGCCCACAGCACATGTTCTAAGCAGCTAAAGGAGGGCAAAAAAGAGAGGGCTGTTTGCATCTGTCATCTGACCACCTTAGAGACTGAAGGTTTTTTCCCTTTCATTATGATAACAGCTACCAAAAGAACATACCCAGAAATGCGATCTAAAATAGCATATCCATAACAGACAATTTAAACAAGTTTTTAATGCTGTAAATAAATATGTTTGTGTCAGTTGGCCAAATGTTTTCTTTACATGAAAACACATGGAAAAAGATTGTGCCCCAAAACCTAATTTATGGAAAATGTTAATCTGTTGAAGGCAAGATGAGAGACACAGTAAAATGACAGTCATTTTTTCTTCAGGTTTTGACTATGATGGCACTGTTCCCCTTTCACATTTTTTCCGGTGTTTGGTTTGGGATATTTCCCCACTCTGGGCTTGCATACAGAAACTCAGAACCACCCCAGTGGCAGATATCCAGCAGCAGCCTCCTCCACTCTCTCTCAAAACCCACCGATCCTCTCAGTGGTACCACTGCTGCCCAGGCCCCATCTTCCTGAGAAGTGACTTTAAGAAGTCCAGGGACAGAGGCTAAATTAAAGTTGCAGCTAACTTCAGCCATAGCACAAAAATAGCTTCCACCATACTTTCAATACTACACTAATTGTAGTTCTGTGCATATCTACCTCCTGGTGGCAGCTTCTAGAGCTTTTACAGACATTAATGCTCACTGATATTTAGCAGTAGGAACCCACCAGAAATGTCAGAGCCAGGATGTAAAATGCTACGCCCACAATTCTTTGTGCATTATATTCCACTTTCATTAAAGCATAACAAACCAGAAAAAAACAGCCTCAGAAAAGTTCATTTAGCCGGTTTGAGAAAGATGTGATTTTGTGTGTGTGTGTGTGATAATTGGCTTATGTATGTACCCATTGCCTCTGCCTGACCTTTTCCAGATCAGCCTCTGGTTAGAAAATAGGCTGTCTTTGATTCATGCTGGATTTCTACCCGGCATCAAAGAGGGTTTGCATACATGGATCAAGAGATCAAAAATGCTAATAATCTCCTGAAATCTGCTTGGTTGTGCCATTCAAACTAGTACACTGGTAAGAGTTATCTTCGATAGTTCTTATATTAAAGAAAACACAGCGAGTTTGGGAAGTTTTCTTTGCCATTCACAGTTTTGAGATAGATAAGACAGCTAAATATCCCTAATTATCCTAACTCGCACGTTGATTTCTCACTTTTGATGCTACTTTTCATTTCTTTTTCAAAAAGTGACATTGTGAGGTAAGAAATGTCTGCAGTATCTAAACAGGCACTCTCAGTCTGTCAAGACTTGAACAGGCACACAATTCATGAACTGAAACTACATGATATAACGACTCAACTATTTATTGACTTGATGAAGCAAAGCTTGTTACTAACAATAGCCTATTCAGACTAACCTTTCTTTTCCAATAAACACACTAAAACAAGAAACTATATAGAATTCTGTTTTTTTTGAAACACAGATGAATCAATTTTAGTTCTTATCAAAGACGGGAAACATTTTCTGGTTTATTCTTCAGATAATTTAGAGATTAAAGTTTTCCTTTTAACATGATTCTGCAGCTTTCTGTAGAGAAGGATATTCCAGAGCTACAAAAAATACTTTACATTGATTCATATTCCCCATCAGCTTGCTCATTTCAAGGTTATAACGAAGTTCATCCCCGAATGATGTCAATAATTTATGGCAGTAAACATCTGTGTTCCTAATACACTGAATAGTTCATAATGCACATGACTCATATTTAAATCACTCATTCCAAGTCTTTGAATTATCAAGTGGAAAACAAGATGAATAGAACAAAACTACTGCACTGCTTTAAGAGAAAATCAAATTTGAAAAGCTGTGGTATTCTGAATAATCTCCTAATCATTCAAAATGCTATGCAGCCACAGCAAAAAAGCAGTAAATAGGCATCATGTTGTAAATTGTGCTGTAGTCCATGTCAGATTCTTGGTGATGCTGGAAAAGCAGGTACCTTTAAATATGAGCAATGTGTATATTGAAAAACATGTAGCTGGATTAAAAGAAGTATCAGTGCTGATACAAATTTTGATCTCCTGATTTCACTGGCAAGGCCAGAAAAAACTGCTGCATTTTCTGCATTAGGTAAGAACAATGCACTGAATTTGCAGCAGTTTAATGTCTGCCTGTGGATGTAGGGTTTTTTTAATGCAGACACTGAACATCTTTGCATGATTAAGAGGCATTTTGTGATGGACGCAGCTGCGTAAACTAAGAGCATTCAGCCAAATCACACAGGAGGTCACTGCCGTTGAAACATGTTTTTATTTGGGCAGGAAGCCATCATAAGTTTGGTAAAAAAGCATTGCAGCTCTTGATTTCTATTTAATTTGTGTATTTAGGTACCTAATGCAAAAGTGGAGCATCTCCAACAGGAAGGATTGGTGTATACCCACAGGAAAGCAGAATGTACTCCAGAAGGGAGAAGATGTGTTTGGGAGAACCCTGCACAAACTCATTCAGATAAATAAGTTGTCCAAGAGAATTATATAAAAGTTTTTAGTATGTCAGAAGTCTAACCTAATTACAAGCCTCTAGATTATCCTGCTGAAGCAGGAACTACTTTAGTCTTTCTTGTGGGACTTGGTTGGTTTTGCATGACATATCTAAACAGACATGGAAACACGAAGGTGAGTGTCAGGATGCATCTCTAGCCCAGCGGGCTGGACATCTGCCTGGAAATCTGCTGCCCTGGGTTCTCAGTAATGTTTCCATGTGAAATCACAGCCTCAGGAGAGGGAGATTGCTTTCTTCTTCCCTCTTACCACACTCAGTTGGCTGGGATACTAGTCCAGAGTATGGGAAGATTTAACTTGACCCCCACACCCAATGTGAGCCCTGAAACCTGCAGGGAAATTCAGCCCAACTGAGGGGATATTAATGGTTCCCATTCTGTGAGGCTGCTTTTTTGGTTGGGTAGTGGGTCCTAAAGGCCAGACAATGTGCTACAAAGGAGAGTGGCGATGGTTCCTGGGTGGCCTGTGTGCCACACTGCTATGCCAAGTACTGATGGTTCTTTGAAATCTCAGCTGTGGACAGAGTTTCAGTCCCTGGCCAGGTATGTCTGTGGGGACACAGGCATATGGATCTGGAATTGCTGTGCACTCTCAATGGCACAAGCTTGCCAGAAAATTGCCCTGCCTGCCTGGAGATTGTGTTTGGGTAACTGGAGTCTGCTGGGAAGCGAAAAGCCACATGCAGCACAGGGCTCCTCTAAGTAGTCACCAAGGACAGACAAGACACAGTGTGCCTTATTCTACCCGCTGCTCTGACACCCAAGGTTAGAAAGGAAGCTTCCACTTATAGTCCCTAGATGTGGACACAAGAGGCGAGAGGCACCACCTTCCAGCAGATTGCTGGGATCAGTTCTCCTACTCACCCAAGAGCTCAGTTCTGGTGACTATGTTCTCTACTGCTCTGGCTTTTTGATGTGGGAATGCATATATTTTGTGAGGAAGATCTCTGTACTTCACATTAGCCATTGTGAAACACACACATCAGATACAGCACGCAGTTTGTGAGATCTTGTAATCAGACACATTTTATGAAATTAAGGATCATGGGAATGGTATTACTTGTAAATGGGTATTGCAAAGAATGTGTGGCTACCGAGGAGAACACATTTCTCATGCAAACCCTGTACAAAATCTTATACAGACACAAAGCTCCCTAGAAATATCTTTTCAAATTATTATTGTTTTCTGCCTTCATCAGTTCATGAAAGCTCAATAGAGCTAACTAAATTTCTTTTGAAAAGAATTACAAATTCTGAAGAATCAATAAATACAATTGTATTCCCAGCAGAACATTTTTATATTGTGCTAGACAAGGATGAAGATGCATTTCCTGTAAACTTAGTTATGAAAAAGACAGCTCAGAGACAACAATTTAATTACTATGATATAACAAGACATCTGGGGAAATTGCTAGATTGGCAGCTTTTGAAAGAGTTTACAAAGTGATTTTACAGAAAAAAAAATATTTTTTTTGTCTGGGGTATTTTTTGCTATGGTAGTTTAGATGTTTATGTAGAAAGGAAAGTTTGTCAATATTTTAAAAAGATTAAAAAAGAAAGATAAAAGCCAGATATGAGGTGGTAGAAGTTTGCCACTTCACAAGAACACGAGTCCTTTCATGAGCAAGTATTTGTTCTTCCCTTACTGTATGGATAACATTTATAGGCGATCCTATACCACAGTGTTGATATGAAGAAGTAATAGCAGAAATTATCATTCTTCTGGCCTTTCAACATTTTACTGAGGAGTTTATCATCAATGATATTTCTGTGTAAATAGCCTTGCTGATTTTTTTAACCTAATCATTTAATAGCTTTCCATGTTCCTACAGTATTTACTTTATTATCAAATAAGCATACTAACCCTTGATCTTATTTTCTCTTTGAATTCAGAACAACATTTTTTCCATTGTGTTTTTCTAGTTTAGTGCCGGTAAAATTCCACTGAAATTATTGGCAGCTATTCTGCTATAAAACTGATATAGTATTAAGCTTTTCTACCCAGCTTTTCTTTTATCACCTCAGATAAATAAGACCTTTTCTAGAAATACACTCTATTTTTTAGAAAAGCTCCCCCTTGTCTAGTTTGTTGTTCAGAAGCTTTTGTAGGTGTTTATCCAAAGTTGGACATAAAAGTTGTTCACTCCACCATGAACAGATAAATAAAATGCCACCGATTTCCTTTACTTCCCAAATTAATTTCCATTCCTCAAAAAGTGCAGATACTTCTTGGCCTTACATCATGCCCTAAAGGTAATTTTGGAAGATGCAGGTCGCCAGAGTCACCAGTGCACCTTGCAAGAGCTGTCCAGGTCTTGGCAAGACCAAAATCACATACTTTAGTTATAAGAGGCCTTGTAAGAGGCAGTAGGAAACCAACATATTTTCTTCAATGCATCCCTCTAGATACCAACAGCACTTCAGCACTCAAATGAATGAAGTGGCAATCAACTGGCATTCAAAGAAACTCCAGCTCTGCTGATTTTTTCATAATGGTGCCATGAGCAGACACGAGGAAGGTGCAGACCTGAGGCCCATCAGCTGACTAGACATTCGACTGCTCTTCTCCATCTTTTGCACTCTGGCTTCAGATGTCTGATGACCCCGTCATGTCCAGAGAGAACCACAGCCATTATCTGGGCAACATCAACAAGGGAAGCATAGTATACCACTTAGGAATAATTTTGCTGCTATATTATTATATTTATGAGCAGAGTATTATGTAATCTGGCCAAATCTTTTCACAGGTGTCATCAAGAGCTGTGGAGAAATAAGAATGACGACCTTTTGATCACAGCTACAGCCAACCATCCCTAAGAAGAAATGTGATATACAAGGGCCAACAGTTGCTTTTCAAAACTCTAGTATTTTGGAGACAAACAATATGGTCTCTCTGTCACCTCAAAGCTGCCTCAAGTCATGCTGGGCTTTTTGTCCATCAGCAGCTTTGTCCTTGCACAGGCAGCATCCCTATGCAGCCAGCCAAGAAAACGTCCTAGCAGCTTTGTGCCATCAAAGTTGCAAAAAGTAGCTGGAGTGTCCTGCTGAGTGAGGCTGCTGACCCCTTTGCCTGCCCAAAGACAGTTTTGGAAAGATCTGATCCATTAATTACTCACATGATATGCATTACTCATTCTGAGTACAATATAGGAAGTGTTACTCTGTCTTAGGATGACTACACGTCCTGTACCGACACTGTAATAAACAGATTATTACAATAACTCTTCTTTGGCAAGAGCTTGTGTCTCTCTCAGTGACAGTATGACCACTAACGCTACATCTGCAGGTTTAATCTCTCTGGCTGCTCTTTTTAGGCTGGCGACCTTTTCTGAAGTCCATTTGCTTCCTTGCTACGTTATCACTTATGGCTCAAACATTTGCAAACAAACATCGTTAAGACAGTCTGAAGAGAATGTAATCTGTTTCAGATACAGACACATTAACTGTTTATTCTGAACTTCTAATTTCATTACCAAAACTTTACCCCTGGTGTGTGGCCAGCAGTGCCAGACCTGCACTGTGGGAGCAGAGCAAACCTCAGCCCGACCCGTGGGGCAGGAAGGGAGATCACTCCAGTCCCAGCCTTGCATCATGGATTGATTTTCTCAACGGAAGGGCAGTCAACGGGAAATGCATGAGCAGTGAAAGAAGAAAGATCCCAAGGTTTTCCCCTGCCATCTGCACTCTGGATTGTGTTTGGCCTCTGAGTCTTGCATTTGCAATGCCCAGTATCCTGGTTGTAATGGTGAGGGGGGAAGTGTCTTTTCTCCTGCTCCCCTGACAGTGACCTCACCCATAATGGGGGGCTGCAGAACCAAAACTTTTCAGGAACTGCGAGCCCAGAACTGGGGCCTCTATCTCTGGATCCTTGTGCTCAGGTGCACCCTGTCAAAGAGAAGGGGATGGCTATAAGAAGAAATGGCTATGTAATATAGCTATTAATAGCTAACCCCTAAGGGCTGGAGACTAGAGGTCAGCCAGAATTGCTGCTTGGGATTTACCAATGGCACCCTGGCCTCTTCCAAATTCCAGAGTTCAGGATCTGCCCCTCATTGCATTTCACACTAAAACAGCTTGTTTCAATACTCTCACCATGAGCCAGAAGGAATTCCTCTATTTGCAAAACATTTGTTTTCTGAAAATCTGGCCATGCTGACCTATCACTATGACCTTGCCCAAAAGAAAAGGCATCTCTAAATAGCTCCGACTTTGTGAGGAGTTGAGTGTGAACCACGGGTGAAGTGTATTATTTTAAACTCCCATATTACCAGAGAAAGACATTGGCAGAGAAAAATAAAATAAACCTCCCTATAACCTTGTAGTTCAAACCCTTTTTTAGATAGCTGGCTTCACTTTCAAACAAGTTTTATAACAAGAGCAAATAAACTCAAAATATTTGATGGTAACCATCCAAAATGCTTGGAGTTTCTGACATGCTTTCACATGTACTTCTTGGCTGCTATAAACAGCAGGTTAGTGTCAACGTGAGTTTCTCCTGTCTGTTGCCCTTCCAAATCCCCAGGAGGCAAAGGCACTTCATATGGGCCTTCCTGAAGGTCACATTTGCTCCTGCTCACACGTTCTGCAAATAGAGAGCTCGGTTTCATACCGGTCAAGGCAGGGACATTGGTAGACGTATGTGCAACACCGGATGATCAGTTATTCCTCTGTCACTGTACTGAGATTTACTCTCTCTGTGTCCTGACTAATCAATGCACTTACAAACTCCTCTCCGCCTTCGGCCACTGTGATTTAAAAACTATGTAGCCCTGTATACTTGCAAGAGAGTAAAATCCAATGCTATTTACAGGAAGGTCTGAGCCCTTACCCTGGACCCTGTGTGCTCACATGAAGTTCCCCCATGCTTTTTTTCCTTCATGCCTTCGCCTCTTAATAACTTTCTACTTAGGACCGCACAAATACTACACTCTCACTGGGGCCACCGCTTGTCCAGGCTCAGAAGTTCAACCACTCAAAGTTCAACCACAGAAAAGCAAGAAGGGGTGCGAAGGCTTCCACCTGCAACCCGCAGGTGCAGGTTGGAGGAACTGCCATTTTAGGCAAGCAGAAGCTGAGGCCAGTGTTTGAGAGAACAGGTCCCACTCCTCACAGTAGCTCTTGCATTTACATATTCTGACAGGCTTCTGGCAGGAGGCCGCTGAAAGTGATGAGCTGTCTCAACAGATTAAAATGAAATTCTATTGAAGAAAACAACACACAAAAATTACGTTTCTGTATAATCTGTGTGATTAAATGTTACTTGTTTCAAAGCTAATGTTTCTGTCACTTTCAATTACAGTTTTTTGGAAGCTTTATTCTGCATCATTTAATCTCTTTAAATAACTCTCCTGTTCAGCTTTCTTACAGGGATTGGCCCACTTAGTATGAATATTGCACTCCTACCAACTCCTACAATAACATCGCTGCCTCTAATTTAGAATTATGTTAATTGTATCTGCTCTCCCTTAACACCTGGAAGTTGAAAAATGAACAAACTCAAATGGAATCACACTGAGGAACTTTTTTACTGGTCACGTTGAATTGAGCAGGCTCAGGTCATTCTTCTGTGATGAGCAAATGAAAATTTAATAAGTTCTAAACAGTGACAGACATTTATTGCTGGAGAACGGTTTTCAAAGCATGTTCAATTTTTTGGTTTTACTGTTCTAAAAGCTGAGGGGTTGAACAAATTTTTCATTTTGTTTTGCTGCTTCCAATGTGTCAAACACGGAAAACGAGTTAAATTATAACCGGGTTAAACAAATCACAAATGGTTCAACTAGCCTGAAACTCAGCTGAGGCAAACGAAGTTAGAGAAAACTTCCCATTTTGCTGAAAGAAGAGCCTTTGAATCAAGAGCAACATAAATACTCATCTCCATGCCTACATTTGCTGAGTATTTTTCCTTTATTAGTCTAAGGAAATTATGATTTATGTGCAAAAGGAAGCTACGCTTGTAATTAATGAGTAAGCGGAAGAAAGGGGGGGGGGAAGTTAAGCTAGCGAAAAAAAAAAAAGAAGAAAAAAAAATAAGGGGGGTTTGTCACCAAAAGCTGCTCTCCAAGGCGAGCTCTGCCACCTCGTGGGCTGCTGCCCTCTTACAGGGGCAGAGCCCGGAGCTGGGGCGGGGAGCGCAGAGCCGCCCGGAGGAGAGAGAACACAGAGCAGTAGAGGGAGAAATCGGTCCGGAGAAAACAACTTCAAATAAACTGTATAAAGACTTTCATGAACAGGGGGCGTTTGAATCGGAACTCTTAAAATTCAGCTCTTGTCATAGAGGGAATCACGTCATCAGGGCAGCAATGTGTATTTTTTCTAGTTGATTTTTTTCCAACTGGTAGCTCCGGATTGAGGATTTTGCCATCGTTAGATACAGTGCAGCCGTTCAGTGTCTGTGTTACTGGATCCAGGAGTGTTCTTCAGCTCCCAGGGCCAGGTACAAAGTCCATGCAAGTCCCAGATCCCTGCAGGAACAGTGACGCTGGCACCCTGACTTGCAGGTAAATGAATCTTTACGACCCCAAAGCATCCTGGCAGGCAATGCTAAATGCAGCCATCGTCCAGCTTTCTGACCCAGTCCAACCATACACACACAACCCACCCCCTACATCTTGGCCACTAATTCCCCAAAGTGCCACAAGAACAAGTCTGTAAAGAGATGACACAGAAAGTTAAAGATCTCCTTTAGCAGCTGACAAAAACTCACAATTTGATGTCATGTGGTGAAGGAAAAAAAATTAAATTCTGCAGAAAGCTGAACTCCTAGGACCATTAGCAGAGCATTTGTTATATACAGCCCTACCAATGATACCTTAATAAGCTCTATGTGTCGTATTTGTAGTCACTGAGATTTAAATCAGGGAAATAATCTGGTCCTGACTGCTCACCAGATACATGGAAACAGCAGGCAATACAGGGTGGGTCTCCCTCTGCATTCCCTCAGCTGTTGTGTGACTCCTACTTTTATCACTTAGGAAGGACCTGCTGCTCTAGAAATAGGATGCGTCACTGGACCCTTTAAAACGTGGTCAGCATTCACCAAGATCACCACAGCAGTCTTATCATAATGAGATTATTTTAATCTTCTCAGCAGAAGCAGAGCAAAGCATATTATTTGCGTTTTTCAGGGTGGTCAGGACCAGGAGCAACCTAGCTCAAAATTACAGAGAATCAGTATTGCCGTGGCTGCTTTATAAGGATTTTGACGGACTCCTCCCCTTGGTCGTTCACAAGAATCCACATCATAAAGCCCTCCCTTCAATCATGCAAGTCTGATACGTTAGTCCAGAGGGAGGACAGTAGGACCACACAGGAAAGGAACTCAAAGGGCCCACAAGACACTGCCTTTTCTGATTATTATGAGGGTCTACGTAGTTTGGCTTGGGAAGGTACGTCAAGGCTTGCAAGAGGTAAGGCAGAGGCCAGAGGAACACCCACAGTTGCAGCTAGATTTGCAGTGCTTTATCCACGGGGAAATGACCCGATGATTCAGGCTGGTGCAATAAAAGCTCCTGCTGTTTTGTCCTATATACTAGTACTTAGGTTTTTGTTACCACTTGAATTCTGCCGCAGTCAGAAGCTGCTCGTCCAGCACATTATTCTTGTGCCAGCCATGATTAATAAACCTCCATGGCCTGAGTTTTTTGCAAGCAATAATTTATTTTTTAAAATAATAATAAAAAAAAACACCAAGATTGTTTTTTAAACAAAACCAAACCTGTGAGTATGTGAGGAGCAGCAACTATAGCAGAAGGAGCTAATTTGTTTTTCTCAACCACAGCCTCATGCAGTGTCATTTTTCTTTTTCACGTCCCTGTACTGTTGAAAACACCAGTTTATGGCAGAGCTCGTAGGGCTTACAAACGCACTTTCCTTCAGAGTCTGGTGTATATTCTCCTGAGGCCCCCGGACAATTACAGTAAAAAATAGAAGCATCAATTGCAATCTTTTCACACAGCATGGTATTACTCCTGCTGAGGTTTTAATTTGTCCTGAGACTGTACATATCAGCAGTTTTTCAAAATTTCATTATAAACTGGTATTTCATTCGGCCTAAAAGCCAGCTTATTTTCTTCTTGCACCAAGGTTTCCCAGACAGCAAAATCAGTGTGGTTCCCAGGCTCACAGGCAAAGGGGCTTGGAAGTTAAGGAATGAAGAGTTGCCCAGATTGGTAATTATGGATTCTTGCCAGGCTGGGGAAGAAGCAAGGGACTAAGGACCTTTTTCTGCATTTAACACTAGAATCATAGAATACTGGAAGGCTGTGAGAAGGTCTCCCCAGAGCCTTCTCTTCTCCAGGCTGAACAAGCCCAGCTCTCTTAGCCTGTCTTTATAGGAGAGATGCTCCATCCCTCTGATCATCTTTGTGGCACTCCGCTGGACCTGAATACCACCTTGCAGAGCAAGCAGCAGAAAGCATTAGCGTTAGCCTACAAGACTTTATACCCTGGAATTATGGGGGAAAAGAACCAGGATGGAAACTGGTGGAAGAAAGGGTGGGAAACCATCTCCCACCTGTATCTGTATGTTGCCTTTGCTAACTTGTCTAAGCCCAGGTTTTCAAAGCCGTCTCCTGTTCCCTGCATAATTTACTCCCCTTACAATGACACAGAGTGCTTGAAACAACATCCATCCAAATCAGTGGGAAAATTTGAGATTGTGTAGATTTGTATTAGATTGCACCTTCACACTTGCTTTTAAGTAAACAGAAAAGACCTCTTCCACTGAAGCTGGACACAGCTTACCAAGTATCTCTAAACATCATTGTCCAAATGAACCACAATATAATACAAGTTAATAAGTGTGTTTCTAAGCAGGATCTGAAGAAAGCCCCATCATGCAATACAATCACAAAAGCTGAAAAAAAAGTGATTTTGTTGATTTTCTTCAAATAATTTTTCTGAGGCACTCTGTCTTCACTGTGATTTTCAAAAACTTGTACAGAGCAATATTGAAAGGTTCCATGGGTTAATATTTCACTGAGAAGTGATGTGACAATTTTTTCCGATATTGAGGATTTGACTACGGCTACAAGTTTTCCAAGGCTATGCATTGCTGATGGAGTGATTTAAAAATTCAGGATTTCTTTACACGACATACAAAAATCAAAGATGACATTCAGCTAGATCAAGAATAAAGTATCATTTAAATAGAATGCACTTTAAAACAGAACAAAAAATGTCCAAGGGCTGCACTAAATTACTTTTACATAGGAAAAATAACCCTTATTACTTCCTTAACTCTTAACTCCTGCTAAATACCTTCAAAATATTTGTATGTGACCTTGTAAGTAATTTTTACAATGCTGACAAAGTGTAAATTGTGCTAATTTCATCTGGCATCCTTCTTGGCAATCCTAATACTGAGATTGCTGAATTGCAGAATAATGGCTGTGTATTTCTTAGTTACCTACAGAATAATTCCAATATTTAAGAAAGAAAGAATTCTAAATTAGAAAGGCAATAGATCAACAGGTCAAATCCTGTTTTGAACTCTGATCAATATCTGATATTGCGGGATGAAGAAAAAGCCCTGTTCTTAACCCTACACATATTTATCAGTTACTGCACCAGAAGAAAGTCATTCTTTCTGATCTTTACAGACAATCTACTTACTCTTAGACACATAAGATTTAAATAGCCCTATTCTTATTTTATTTTATAAATTTAATGGGGAATAACTAGGTTTACATACATAATTCATCCATGGTACTTGATTGTTGGAAACAAACTTTGGACAATCCCTGTTTTCTGAACTCACAGAATGACTGACACCAGCATGTAGAATAAGGAAGCAGAGAGCAGTACATTATACTGATGAATGATGTCAAGGACATGTACCATATGGTGTTCAGTGACAAAGAGAAGTTGGGGAAAAAACAGGGAGAGGAAAGCAATGACTCTTCACCTGAGGGTGCTTCTGTAACATTTAGCAGAACAGATGAATGGCCAAGAATGTGTATTCCTATGTACTAGTAAACATACTATTAAGTTGCTAAGATTTTAGGTCTAGTAAATCAAAGTTTCTCTGTACATTTTAGACAAAATGATGAAAATTTATACATGTCTTTGTCTTCGTATGCAGTCTTAAACATCTAAGAAAACTCCTTGATCTTTTAGACACCTTGTTCTAAGGCACTTCTCCTGCAATGCCTACATTAGTTTGTGAGTTTACACTTGTATCAATGCTTAAATAAATTTTCATATGTGATACTGCTATTTAACTTTTATTATTTTTTATTATGCCATTTACAATTTATTTATTTATTATGCCATTTACCCTTATTGTGTTCTCTTCTTGCTGTTTATTAGCTACATTTGTTACGTCGCATTTAAAATTAGACTGGGAGATATTCGGGGAAGGAATCATTAGCAGGTTGCAATCAGAACTCCAATTATGTTGCTGGTGGAGGGTGCTGAGGAAGCCATAGCTGAGTGAACAGATGTACTCAGTTTTAATAGGGGAAGTCACGTCATAGTAAATTACTGCTTTATTTTCTAGACTATGGGCCAACTGAAGGCCTCGCAGGTAAAATGTGGTAACAGAACTGAAACTGAAAAGGCATGACATATCTGACACACGAAGCGCAGACACTTTATGCCGCTACTCAGACACTGCAGACTGCTGCAGAATGCAAATAGACCCAAGACGACTTCTACCAGTTACCAACGAAGCAGCAGAAAGGCAGAGTTTCTGGAAAAAGATAAACAAGGTGTTGACAGGAAAAGGTACAAGAGAAAGGAAGGGTTTATTGCCTGGCAATGTTAAAGAATCACAGTCGCTTTTTCTGGGGGCGAGATAATTTACCAGTAGAGGCACTAATAGCCTTTAAAGTCAAATTCCTGTTTCCTAGAAGAAATAGTCTGCTCTGGCTGAGTGGAAGAATGGCAGAGAAGATATAGAACCTAATTAAAAGCTTACTAAGCTAAGTAGGAAGCTCACGATGACAAAAGGGCCTAGGTCTGTGGGCCCTGAATAAATAGATACGACTTGATCCTGTCTGGACTAAATCCCCACATAAAGCAATAGAAAAAAAATGAACAATCCAAACTGCAGACAGATACCATATATCTGAGTTCAGTAGACGCATGCACAGTGATGGAGATGAGATGGAAGATAAATGGGGGAGAGCACAGCAGCTGGACCAAACAACCCTAGCCCAGTGGCCCCTCTCTCGCAGCAGCCAAAGATGCACATGACAGAGTAGAAAAGCAGAGCAAATACAGAATAAAAATTTCCCTGGACATTCTCCCAACCTTCAACAACTGTTCCAGGCCTCTCTGAGCCAGACATAGCTTCCACAAATTTAGAAAACATCCCATATTTAAATTTTAGTGAGTTTATGCTGCCTCCTCTCTGAACTCAGAACTTGGAGCCTCCACCACATCCTGTGGCAAGGACTTGTGCAGCGTAGCTATGCCCTGAGTGAAGAACCACATTCTTCTCCTTGTTTTGAACCTGTCAAGGGCTACTCTGAGTTCATGCCCCTTGATTCCCATAATAAGCTATCAGTTTCAAGTGCTCAAGGTTTTCCAGGAGGCAGTTGGCATGACTGGTCAGAGTACTGAAGCTGGGACTAGGAAGTCATACAATACTTACACTTCCTTATACTGGCAAGAAAGGTCCAGGAATGCATGCCAGCACTGTACCACTGATACCATCCAAGACTAAGCATGTTCCTAGGTAAATTTTGGGCCATTATCACTAAGGCTTTCCAAGCCAATGACAAGGTGTGCTCTGGAGAACAGCGCATCCTAAGGACTATTCTTAATAAGCAGCATGGAAGACTGCACTACGTCTGGCTTCTTCCACCATACACAGTCCTCCAGCATTACCCTAGTAGGCCCTTCCAATACGTACCATATGCCCTCTTGTCATACCCCAAGATATGTCACATATATGTTCAGTGTCATTCTATGAAATCTTCACTCTGGTGGGATGCAGCTCAGCCCTCACATTATATCAGACAGTCAAGAGGGAAAAAAACCCACAGTAAAAACAGCTATTATGTCTTAGAGACTCCACCCATAGCCCAGGGGAGACTGAAGGCCTGGCATTATGTAGTCCATAGGCTAGACACCCCAATGTCTGTGTCACTCAGCTTCAGGCCCAGAGAATGGTCCCCAAGCCTAGTTTGATTTAGTAGCACACATACAGCCATAGTTTAGACTTATATTGATAGACTACACAGGGCCTGGGACCATATCACTAAACTCTTTAAATGATCCTTGGCGTTAATTTGGCACGGGTTAATGAATACTCACTCAAAGGGAAGCCTGGGTGTTGCCTGGGGAGTAGCAAAGCTTGGGAGCTATTCTCAGGAGGCCCCTGGTGTCCTCTTCCATAACATTTACTGAGAGCTGGTCACATAAACAGAGAATGGTTACTCTCTCTTTTTATTTACTGCTATAGATGTTGGTTGGGATTAGCAAGTAAAGGACACCTGCACAAATGGAACTGTATAAGTTTCTGTAGCCTTCCAGATGCAATATGCAATGAACTACATCTAGAGCAGTCAAGTGGAGTTCATTGGCCAAGTCCAATAAGATGTGCTAGTATCCAGAGATATGCTGATCTTGCCTTCTCCCTCTTTACCTCTTTCCCATAAAGCTTGTTAGCTTATAATTTAACTACAAAGAACTCATATCAGTTCTCCGATATCCAACTTCTAAGTAGCCCCTCCACAAGGATATTACAAATCTCTAAAAGGAAAGATGCCTATATGCAGAAAATGTGCAAAGAAAAAGAACAGGTTCCAGAAAGGAAAGTTTTTTAGGAGGCAGCAAAAGTGACAGTCTGTGCACGTGTATTCGGAGCCACAAGATCCCTGCCAACAATTGCCTTAATGAAGAGCTCTTTAGAAACAGGGAGGTCTCTCATCACCCAGACCAGAAGCTACAAAGTAGAGGCCATTTACAAAACTATTAAGAGTGCTCTTGAGTCTATATATGAAAAGGAAATAAAGGAAATAAAGTTAAAGACAGGGCAAAAAAAATAGCTCTAACGCATCATCTGGGCAATGCAGCTCTACAAGATTTTAAACTGACTGAAGTTGGCAGAAGCATGGTCTTGACAAGCCCTTACATCCAGCTGAGTCTATGGCAGGAATTCCAGGGATCTAGACTGGTAACAAAACATTTGCTTCTACTGCTCACTTAGCTCACTAAACCAGCTTTTCATGGAATTAGGTAAGGTCAGTAACAGAATTGTAAAGGGCAATTGTCGGGGGGGGGGATGAGGGAGGGGATCACTTGAAAATATTATAAAGTTTTAGCTTATGCACCTTGTTTCTCTATCACAAAACACAGTGCTGTCACATACACGCAGCTATAAAATAATCCATAAATTCTAACAGCTGCATATCTNAGTGTAGAAAATAATACAGCATGTTTTGTTGTTATGGACATGTTTATAACAGAAACACATTTACATTGAGGATCTAAGAATACACTGCTTTTAACTGAAAAGGAAAGTGTGAATAGAAATTGCTGTTGGTCATATTTTCATCCAGATTACAGAGAACTGTTCCCATATATGAACACGGCTGGCCTCAGATCAGCCCATAAATCTAAGTAAACCTCCAATGAGTTCACTGACTGACTGAAACATCAAAACTTGGAAGATTAGCAATCTTTACTGAAACTGACATTGAATTTAGG
>VZTM01005328.1:65185-75630 GCA_013400555.1 Jacana jacana | reverse complement strand
CCAACTAGTGATTTTTTAATGTAACTTTCCTATTTATCTGCCTTTTTGCAAAAACACATTCTCATTGTAAAAGTAGTCCAAGTCATATTTCAAAATAATTCATAGTCCTTCTTCAGTGATATCCATCCTTGCCCAGAAAGAGGCATCTTCACAAAATTATTTCCTAATTACAGGTCAAGCATCAATATTTGTTCATATATTTAAATATCTGACAGCATGTCATTCTCTAAATGTTTCACGGTTTGTTTTCATATGGAACTCGTATGTCTTCTCTAGAAGACATCCAGAAAAAAAATGCTAAATATTTCTTAACTTCCTGAGTTGGTTTCAGGATACCTTTAAATTCAAATTTGGGATCCTAAGTGGACAAGACCCTCCTTTGTTCCAGTTCTTCCACTATTGCAAAATACAGGATGGTTGAAAATGAAGAACATGCCTATATCTTTTAGTCAATGACCTGGTAAATCTCAGGGGAAAGACCTAAATTATAAATGAAAATGGCCTACTGTTTTTATCAAAACCTTCAAAAGAAAATAAGCAAGTACTCAACATAGCTGTAGTACATCTGAAGAACGGACCTGTAACTCTACATGTCCCCAGGTGGATATTTGAATTTATATTCAGAATATTTTAAAATTTTCAACTGTCTCCTTATGTTTTTCTTTCATGATTAACTGTGCTGCCCTACATCTTGCTTAAATGTGTAGTTTGACAATTTCTAATGGTAGAAAGGTTTGCACAGCTATGCACAATTGAGGCCACAAAGGCCTAAGAACAGCAAAATATATCTTATCTCCTTTTCTTCTAATTCTCCAGGCACACTAGAGACTAGGGAAGCTGAGCAGGGTCTGGCCTTTAGCAGCAGGAGCTGGCACATGAAGAAGTACCACATAAATTAGAACATTTTATAATACTGGCAAGTGTCCTGAGTGCATGAAAATGTGATTCTTCTTCTTTTTTTCTTCTTCTTCTTCTTCTTTTTTTTTTTTTTTTTAATACACCTATCTCTTTTCATCTTTCCAGTTCCTTAGTAAAAGACTTTGCTTCATCTTTTCCATGTGGACAAATGTACAAAAGCTTTTGCAGTAATGACTGATGGACAGGATGTATCCTCCAATTAAACATTATCTCTGTAGCCTTTTCCAGAATATACCTCCAGTGGCTGTGAAAACAGGCCTTCTTAGACCTTTTTGTTTGACTCATCCTTGCTTGGAAAACTTTTATGATGGTTTTATTACTTTAATTTTCCAGACTAAATAAAGGATCACAAGATAAACTATTAGGCTGTTGAAGAAGGAGAATGTCTTGGTTTTATGTCTTTTATAAAGAAGCAGCTTCTTCAGTGCTTCCAACCAATAGGGGATATATTTATTTTAGCCTTTTATTTGGCTATCACTACTAATATTGTTCTTTCCACTGTCACATACAATCTGCATGACATCAGCATGTCACCAACAGAACAGATGTCACTTCATTATGGTCTTTTTTTCGTTTGTTTTCATTGTAATTAGTGATCTGTTTTTTCTTGATGTGCTACAACTTCCTTGTAGCGATATAGGCACTCTGATGGGGACAGGGTGATATAACCTGGAGTGACAGCCAACAGAGCGGCAATAATCTACTAAAATATTTGAAACTGAAAAGAAAAATCTATCTTGCTCAGCTAAACAGCCTGAAGGATCAAAGGATGCCAAAGAGCCTTCTCTCTGAAAACCTCAAGTTGCTGTACAGCACAATGGTACTTGGACTTGTTACCGTCTACTTGGATCACTAGCAGCAATCATGCTGTAAACAGATTTAGGAGGTCAGTGCAATAATGCTCTAATTTGTTCTGACATTGTTTCAAGAATCTGTTTAAAATGACTTAAAAAAATTTATACATATATATATACACACACGTATATAAAAATATATTTTTTAAATGCCAGACCCAGGTCTTACAGTTTTACTTCAATTTGGGTATGGGATGGATTTTCTTTTATAGTGCCTGACACTGTGTCACTTTCTAATAAGACGGCTGCTGGTAGTAAGAGACTCAAAATGTCATTTGTAGTTAAAATCTCTATTTTCAGATACATTGTCTAGTTTATTCAAGCAGAGGAGTCATTTTACCTTTTGACCTTTCTGCTGGACTGCACAAAGTGAGCGAAGACATATTATAACAGCCCTAATATTTGAGTGAATTGTGACTGCAGCTGAAATTGACACAGTCTCCGGTATTATTTCCATTACTTTATTTGTAATACACTTGGTCAAACCATCCCATTTCAGATATTTACTTCTTCTTGTTTAGATTTATAGTGAAGTTAAAAAATTAATGAGGTAGAAAATCAAAGTGTTCTAGAGCATTTTAATCAGATACAAAGAACCACAAGTGCAATGCCTCATGCAGGCCCATATTTTAAAATGATAACATTTTCACTTAACAAACTATTGTTGTTCATCAGCTTAATTACTTTATATGGCAAGGAATAACTTGATTGAAAGCTTAAGCATAAACCCATGCTTAAAACCCATGCTGAGGTAGGGTATGGTTCCCAGCATTTTCTCCTTGGGATAACAAGAAATCCTATGGAAGTTTAATGACCTCATAATGAAAAGAGCTTAGGGCCCTTTCAGAGATGGAGCATGTCTTCGCTCCTCCTTGATCTTGTTGGGAGATGAAAGTATCTAAAAGCCCAGTGGACTCAGTCCTACCTGCTTAAGCCTGACTACATCCAAAAAGGATTTGTTTTCACTGGTACTTTGAAAGCCTGGAGAATCTGTCAGAGACCCTGCTGGAAGCTGGCATGCATTAATAAAAACAGTATCTCCGGGGGCTGGAAGGAGCGGGTAGGTTATAAGGAGTTACTGCAGCAATTGCAATTAAGTTAAGCATGATGGACAGACACAAGAAGAGTAGCACCTCACTCAGGAGTTACTAAAAAGTCAGGTACATGAGCGACAGATCTGAGAAAGCTTAAAAAGGCTAGTCATAAATATAGCTAGCTAAAGAGGATACCGAAGGAATTAACGGTCATATTCAGAGATCACTCTCAGAAACAGCAGGTATTAAGCAGAGAGAACAGTAACTCATGAGAAACGCTGTAGACCCACAACATTTAAGTGTAGAAAACAGCAGAGGAACAGGTCACCATGTGATGCTGAGCATAACAAAGGACTCAAAGATAAAGCACTGGGCAGGGTATTGCTGCTGCAGCTATCACAGACTCAGCCATGTACAAGAGCAGTGCTGGCAAAGCAGTACAAGGTGAATTTGCTAATTCATGGCAATCTGCAATAAAACTGATTCATGAGTGCCTGTGAGAGTAAGTACTGTAACTATTTCAGGGACCTTAAAAATCACTGGGTTTCAACCCCTCTGCCATAGGCAGAGACACCTCCCACTAGACCAGGTTGCTCAAAGCCCCATCCAGCCTGGCCTTCAACACTTCCAGGGATGGGACATCCACAACTTCTCTGGGCAACCTCTTCCAGTGTCTCACTACCCTCACAGGAAAGAATTTATATCTAGTATCTAACATAAAGGTCCCCTCTTCTAATTTAAAATCATTACCCCTTGTCCTATCACTACACTTCCTGATAAAAGAATATCTCTCTCCATGCCTCCTCTAGGCCCCCTTTATGTTCTGGAAGGCCATTACAAGGTCTCCCTGGAGCCTTCTCCAGGATGAACAACGCCAACTGTCTTCAGCCTGTCCTCACAGGAGAGGTGCTCCATCCCTCTGATCATCTTCATGGCCCTCTGCTGGACCTGTTCCAACAGGTCCATGTCCTTCCAGTGTTGAGGGCTCCAGAGCTGGTCATGGCACTCCAGGTGGGATCTCATGTGATCAGAGGGGTAGAATCCCCTCCCTTGCCCTGCTGGCCATGCTTCTTTTGATGTGGTCCAGGACGAGGTTGGCTTTCTGGGCTGCCAGGGTGCACTGCTGGCTCACGTTGAGCTTCTCACCCACTACTACCCCCAAGATTGTCTCATCTGGGCTGATCTCCAGCCATTCTCTGCCCAATCTCTATTTTTGCCTGGGATTGCCATGTCCCAGGGGCAGGACCTTGCATGGTACTAAGTGCTCTCTCTTTGTGCCCACTGGGCTTACGGGATCTTTATAATTAACTTGAATGTCTAGGTTAATGAAGTTATTACCTTTATTATGGCTGTCTGACTGTGTGAATAGATGTGAACACAGAGCTGGTAAAATATGAAGTCACACAAACTTTTCACCTTATTGTATTTTTCTCACAGAAATCATGTAAGTAAAAAAATTAGGCTGACACATTTCAGTTTATTCACATGCCTAAAGGTGTATTATTTTAAGGAATTCTGTGTTAATTAAGATCCTTTGCACATGATGCCTCATTTTTCATGGCTAACACACAAAGAAAGAAAATGAGAGTTTCTCTTATATATATATTCCATATGTAAATCTATACATACATATTCTGTATACATGTAAGCCACACACATAGATGGACCTTGCAAACTACAGTGTGGCACGTTGATTATGGGCAACCCATTGACGTGTAAGGAATCTGTGAGCCTGTGGCGATAGCAAGACAAAGAACCTAAGGACCGTATGTTCCCCTGACACACAAAACCAGCCTCTTTGTGCCGGTCAAGAGGCCTAACACAGGCTGTGGAGGATGGTGGCAGGCAGAGTGGGCAGACCATACCTGCCCGAGGGGCTCTTTTTTCCTCAGCCCCTTATCACTTCCTTCCTCCTTGGGCCACCCTTACCAGACCTCATCTCAGATCCCACCTCTCCTGGCCTTCTGCCGGCCTGCGCTGGCCTCTCACCCCACACGCCACCCATGTGCCAGCTTGCCCCTGCTGCCATCACCGCTTGCATGAAGTATCAGCATGCAATTCGTGAAAAAAAATATTAAAAAAAAAAACCCACAACCAAACCAAACAGTTACGAGTTTGCCACAAATATCAAGAGATCCCAGGGCTGGCAGCTGCACTGCCGAGCCGGCTGTTCCCTGTCGCTGCCGGGTGCAGCCCCAGCGCCATGACAGGATTGTCCCCCAAGGTGTATGAACGCAGAACCCCGCCATTACCAGCCGCCCATAAACACGGCTGCTGCCCTCGGGGTTGGGGGAAAAACCTGAGGGGTAACCTTGAGGAGAGCTGGAATTTGAAGGCGGGGGAACCGTCTCAAAGCCACCAGGGACCTACGGGGCAGCAGCGGCGCCTCACAGCGGGTGAGACCGGGAGGGCGCCCCGGGGGAGGAGCAGTAGGGCCCTTCCGCCCCCTCCGCGGCCGCCGCCGTGGTTTGGCCCTCGGCGGCTGCCGTAGCCGGTAGCTCCTCCTGCCGCCGCTGAGCGCCGGGCGACGCGCGCTTTTGAACCGCCATGAGCCTGTGGGTGGACAAGTACCGGCCCGGGTCCCTCAGCAAGCTTGACTTCCACCGCGAACAGGCGGCGCAACTTCGCAACCTGGTGAGGGGGCGCCCGGGCCCGCCAGTGTGGCGCTCGGCGGCCTTTAGCCGTGGTGGCTGCCTCAGGGCTCTCTGCTCCGGAGCCGGGATTTCACGGCCCATAGGCCGCATCTGCGCGTCCGCACGGCGAGGGTTGGAAGCTTCCCCTCGATGCAGGCCTCATCCTTAGGGGCAGCGTCCCCGCCGGTGGCGAGGGTGTCGGCTTGGCATCGTGGGCCCGCTTGGGAGGGAAGCCTGTGAACTAAGGAAAAGGCTGCGAGGAAATGGGTGGCTTGGCTTTTTCAGGGAGTGATCTGCATCTATGTTTCCTGCTGGTTTTACCCGAGATTGATCAGTACCTCGAAAAATAACACTTATCGCAGAATGGTTTAGGTTGGAAGAGACCTTGACCGATCATGGAGTTCCAATCCCCGTGCCGTGGGCAGGGACACCTCCCCCTAGAGCAGGTTACTCAAAGCTTCATTCAGCCTGGTCTTGAGCACTTCCAGGGATGGGGCATCCACAACTTCTCTTGGCAACCTCTTCCAGTGTTTCACCACCCTCATAATGTAAAATTTCTTCCTTGTTTCCTTAAAGTTAGGTGATATTTTAAGATGAGCAACTGTGAATAGAGCTCGGGGCTATGTAGTTACTTGGATGTTAAAACACTTCCTCTCTCCCCTGCAATGTGCTGACTTTTCTTCACTAGACTGATTCATTCTCTGTGTTTCCCATGACTTGTGTTCAACTGGAGAAGAGAAGGCTTCCAGGTGACCTGGGTACCTTCGAGTACCTGAAGGGCACCTACAAAAAAGGCAGAGGGGGACCTTTTTACAAGGCTGTATAGCAATAGGATGAGAGATTTGGGCCTCAAACGGGAAGAAGGGAGATTTAGAGTAGATACCAGAAAGAAATTATTCCCTATGGGGGTTGTGAGGCATTAGAACAGGTTGCCCAGAGAAGTTGTGGATGCCCCATCCCTGGAAGTGTTCGAGACAAGGCTGGACGGGGCTTTGAGCAACCAGGTCTAGTGGGAGGTGTCCCTGCCCATGGCAGGGTGGGTTGGAACACAATGATCTTTAAGGTCCCTTCTAACCTAAACCATTCTGTGGTTCTATGAATGTGAATTCTGATTATGGGATTTAGTCAGATGTTCTCCAGGTCATGCTTTTTAGCTTGTCAAGAGACAAGCGCCTAACTTCATTTCAGTACAGGCTATCTCTAACTCGTTTGCCCAGATTCAGGGCTTGCAAATGTAACAAGTAATTATATGCATACATACATAATTCTGTTTGTGAATACCTGCTTTAAATGTTGTTTTAATCCCTTTTGCTATGTATTTATTGCATCTGTCACTCTAGAAACCCTGGAATGCGCGTAAATGCTGAGGTGGTTTTTTTGTTGGTTTGGGGGTGTTTTTTTGAGGAGTGAGATGTTTGGAGTTAAATGAGTTACATACGGTCTTCAGAAAAAGATTTTAGGAAATACTGCTGCAGGGAAGAAATTCAGCAGGTCTAATTCTAGGTACTGTGTTGTGATTGAGCTGCATCTGGAAAAGTAATTTCTTGTAAACTGGAGTGAAAGTGGATTGATGAACACTCTTATAAAGAAAATACTGTTGTAGCTAGCTAATCTTTTTGCTTTGTGTTCAGGTGCAATGTGGTGACTTTCCTCACCTGCTGGTGTATGGACCATCAGGAGCTGGAAAAAAGACAAGAATAATGTGTTTGTTAAGGGAATTATATGGTGCAGGAGTGGAAAAACTGAGAATTGAGCATCAGAGTATAACGGTAAAAAATATCAACTCCCATTTGCCGCAAAATAGTGTGGATATTTATATACTCATGCATTTCTGTCTTGAGACCTTTATATTTATTTGAGTTACAGATTTTTTTTTTCATTCAGTATCTTTAAGCTCTTTTATGTGATTAATCAGACTGGGTTGATTACTTGAACAGATGCTTTTGCCGGATATTCCTATTCCTTAGGTCTTCATGGGTTGGGAGGGTGTGAGGCTTCTTTGTTGTTTTCTGTGGATGTTGTTGTGGTGGTTTTTCCCCACAGGTCAGTTTGCACAATAGGATGTATTGCAATAGCCTAGCTCTCAATTAGATGTATAGAATTTCATTTGGCTGCAAAATGTTATTTAAAGTATTAGCAGTACTTTTCTCATATATGCAAGTTCTAATTTGTTTTCTTATTTCCATAGTTACAATTTCAGCATTAGGAAAAGAGTTAAATTGCGTCTGCATTGGTCTTAAACATTTAAGTGATTATTATTGAAAGGTTATATTATCCATTCATATAGTAACCTTGTTATGGGTATAACATGTAGGATTGAGGGTAGGCAATGCTTAAGTCTAATGTCTCAGCAGTTCCTTGTTCTCTGAGTCTTTAGGTTTGTCTGTGATCCAGCCAGTTACAATATGAAGTTGTGCATCAGGTTTTTACAATGCTCTCTCTGAAATTTAATATGCTTACTTTCTACATAGGCACCTTCTAAAAAGAAAATTGAAATTAGCACAATTGCAAGTAATTATCACCTTGAAGTTAACCCAAGGTAAGCATATGGTATAAATGTCACACTTCAAATATAAGCTGCTGGTCATATTGCGGGTGGTTTCAACTTAGGTATATAAGGACCTCATTGCACAATTTATTGGGCAAATTACATAGTGGTTTATGGATTTGGGCTGCAAATGGGAGGAGGGTGAGGATTTTTAATTGAACAGATTAAATGAACAAAAATTTGCATTGCTGTACACTAAAGGCAGTAATGTTCTGCTTAACTAGCCACATCAGCATGCAGATGTTGAGGTCTGGGTAATAAACAATTCTGGATTGATAGATTTAACCATTTAGGTTGAAATTGAAAACTTTTATTGGAACCAAGACCCCCATATTGTTAGATCTCTCACAAATACAAAAAATAACATAGTTTGAAGTAAGCAAGGTTTACCTAGTAACTTAAGAGGTTAGAGCACAGGGGGGCAAACAGCACCATAAAATGCTGGGAAGTCTATCATGAGCGAGGTCAGACGTTGATTTAAATGACAGAAGCTATAGTGGTGTACTCTGTGTCATCTTTGACAGTTGTGAAATTGCTAGTGGTAGTTCACTGACCCAGAGTAAATACTTGAATTTACCTGAAACCCCTTAATGTTGCTTTAAGTCAAATGACAATAAATGTCATCGTCCACTGGCAGGCTTTGGTTATGTCGGCTTTGTTGACTGGTTTGCAGTTACAAGAAAATGTGTATCCTGGATTAATATTCATCTTTGTGCTTATTGTTCAGTTGTTTCTCACGTGTCTGTGCATTTTAGATGCTATTCCCATGTACCATGTCTCCTTTAACAGCTCGTTCTGCAGCTGATCTCTGTGTACTGCTGCCACACTGACCAGTCAGCCTGTGTGTACTGTGCTGTAGCCTGAAGTTTGATTGAATTGTAATACTGTGAAATCATGTTGTGCATCATCAGTTCCGTGGAATATAATAAATGGCTCACAGGGAAAGGAAATTAACTTCTTGGAAGGACTATGCAGACATTAAATTTATTATGGAACTTTATTAGACAGAGCTGTTCTTTTTTCTCCAAAAGGAGGATATTGTTTGAATTCCGAAGCCTTGTCTGGTGATCACTTGACTAGTTTGGGTAATGCTTTAATATGGGTTCTCCTGAGTCAGTGGGTAGTGGAAGAATTAAGGAACAACAAAATGTAAACATTTGTATGGTAACTGCCTTTCTTCATTGTTTTCCTGGAATGTTTGCCTTTGCTGTGGTCACATCATATCTAGGATCATGAAATTAGAACCCTAGGTTCTCTGTTACTATAGAGAATAATTTATCTTTAAATATTAGGAGACTATTTTAATCACTTTCCACTTCCAAAAAGTGGCCTAGCTCATTTTGCCTTTTTTCTATTTTTTAGCCCTACTGCAATCACAGGTCCACTTCCTCACTGAAGGATGGATCTGGATCTCTGCAGTCAAAGTCAGTGTAGCCTATTCAGCAGGTTGAGCTAATGTGCTTCTGTACATTATGCTGCCTGCTCCTTGGCAAGAATGGGAACCTCTGTTTGAGTGGTCACTAAAACAGGACAGAAAAATGTCTGTTTTAATTTGCTTGCCAGGGAAATATTGCAGAGCTACTGCTGCCTCTGTGAAGGCAATAGTCTGGGGATGCTGAAGAGTGTGGGGTTCCCCCTTCCCATCTTTTTTTCTTTGTTTCTTCAGTAATTTAGCTTGCAATTCAGTCCCCAGTGGTTGTCAAATTCCAGTCAAGCTAGCTGAGCTATAAACCTAGGGACTTAGAAAGTTGTGCAGTGCTTTTCTAAGGGACAACAAGAGAACAGGCAGGAATGTAATCTAGTATGTTTCCCTGCCTTCTAAGAGGGGAAAAATATTGCTCATCTGTGCTGTGCTGTAATAATATCTGAGTATCAGTCTCATACTACTAACACTTTAACTTAACTGTGTCTACTACTCAAGTTTACATTAGGCTTATAAGTTGTTCATGGCCCGACATCTAATTTTCACGGGGGGAAAAAACTGATGCATTTACACCAGTCTTTCGAGTCAGGTATCTGACTGTGTGGTTAAACTTAAATTTTCTTCCCATAGTGAGTAAAAACATTCACTTGACATGTCTTTGCCCAAATTACAAGTAACAGAAGTTTAGGTTGCTCATACCAGAAAAATAAGGTCTAATGTAAAGAGGTAATAAAACAGTGCTACTATTCCAGCTGTGCCTGCATAATCCTTGGGTTGTTTTTATTACTGGGAAGATGACTTTCAGCAAAGTACATGTGCTGACCTTAAGTCTAACCTCAACAGCCTCTGAATTCTTTTGACGCTCTTGTTTGGGGCTTCTAAGAATAATGTATTTTATATGCAGTATAAAGGTGTTTTAAAACAAGTTTTATTTAAACTCCTGGTACAGTGATGCGGGAAACAATGACCGTGTAGTAATTCAGGAACTCTTGAAGACAGTAGCACAATCCCAACAGCTTGAGACAAGTACTCAAC
>VZTM01005328.1:52685-62935 GCA_013400555.1 Jacana jacana | reverse complement strand
CTCTTGAACCTAAAAAAAAAATAATAGCTATATTTAAAAATGTGACATCTTTACTTATGTGTAATTTTCTGGTATTTCTACTGAATCTGGTACTTTGCAGGCAGAGGAAGTGAGCTTTTAATGTAGCAGAGGAGGCTGAATGAGCTTCAGGAACTGGAGCAATTGTTGGTTTTCTCCGTTGAAGCTTTGTAATCAAAAGCGAGCAAAAGCTTAGTTGCATGTTGTGCTCTCTCTTTAGGTGTGTGTGGGTGCTGTCTTTGGTTTATTTAAAGCTTCCTNCAGTGTTTTGGTGTCTCCTAGCTAATCTTAAGCATGAATAATAATTTAGATATGAAGAGGAATTACAGGGAGACAAGCCTGAGACAAATTCTAGTAGCCACCTGGCTTCTTAATTAACTGAGACCACTGTAACCGGAGCGTATGTACCTTACATTGCTGTTTGAATAAGAAGCGGTAGGTAGCATCTGAATTAACACCTATCAGTACAATGCTTTTGGGTTTAAAATACCAAAACCTTTGCTTGGGTTGACTTTTTGTGAAATATGCTGCAGAAACAAAACAAAACAAATAGTAAAAACACGTGAGTGTGTTTTGGGAACGTACTTCTGATACTTTGTGGCCTCTTTCCAACAGGCTTCTAGAAGTCCGTGGCCGGCTTTATGAACTCCTGACACACTGCATTCCTCCTGAGGTCATAATGAAGGTAATTCAGCTGTGTGGCTCTTAAGGTGGTATAAATATGAACACTGTGAAGGTCTCAATTTGAGTTTAAAAACCACCCAAACAAACACCCCAAAACATAGCAAATTACCCACGTTTTAATCAAGAGCTGTGTCCTTTCCAAAGTGATATGAGTGACCAAAAGATGCTTTTCTCTTCTGTTTCTTCCTACTGCAGTAACTAGAATAGTCTAGATTATTGCTCTGAAGGAGTGATTAAAGACCTTGTTCCTGCAAACACTGATACAGAGCATTCACTTCTTGTGATCCTCAGTCAATATACTAGGCTGTTTAGTTAGATTCATGCCTAACTATATTTAGGCAGGATAGCTTTGTGTAGATTTTGGGGGCAGGAAGCTTCTGTTCTCTAATTTAGTAAATGTAACTATGTAGCTTATTTTTGTTGCAGGCTTCCTTGTTCACAACTCTGTTGAGTGGTTTACTAAAACTGGTTCTGTGATCGTAGAACAGCAGTATGGTAGCTGAGTGAAAACAACGGGGGTTTGCATTGTTCCCCTGAAGACTCCTCAGGCCAGTTTCTTTACTGAGGCATAGGTGTATTTTTATGGGGCAATTTTGATAAGGTTTGTTTTCTCATGTAACAGTTCAGTATTTGCTAGGGTTTGAAAGGGGTTTGCTGAAGGATGCAGCAGGTTTTTTCACAGATGGAAGTCATCTTGGGAGAAGAAAGGGAAACGGGACGTGCATGTTTTTATTTGAGGCAGGATGAAAGGATGCTGAAGCAAACAAGCGCAGAACAAATCAAAGCCAATGTTTGCAACTTACCATGGGTGGACTTTGTTGTCAGATATAATTAAAAAATAATAAATTTCTTTTGAAGTTAAATTATCTCTGCTTTCTGTCGGTTTTGGTAGTTAGATGTTTCTTTAACCTTCCTTTCTTATGGTATGTAAGTGGATCTTGCATTGCCCTGTTTGAGGACTGTTGTTGTCAGGCCTGAGGTGGATTTCCCTGTCTACTCCCTCTCCATAAACTTGAAATGGTCTAGGGATACTTCTCAATTAGAGATGGATTTGCAATGATTTTATTGCTGTCTCGGATGCAAAATACTACCTTTTTTGTTTTTGTAATGACTTAAGTATTCTTGTAAAGTATCTTGTGTGTGTCTACACATACATATGTATGTAAATATAAACAGATGTACTTAAAGTTTAACTAAGCCCTTCCCTTGTTATTCATGTTGTTTCTCTTTGTACCTGATGCTGTCAAGATAGGAAGCAAGTGATTTTAATACACTTGCTATCTTGGTAAAAATTCTCCCCAGGGCCATGTGCTTGCATGCAGTAGAGGTTAGAGTATTTGTAGATGAGGTTAATTTATTTTCTTTATTAAGGCATAAGTAGCTCCAGTATATGATGTATTTTTTTCCCATCTAAGAAAGTGACAGGTAACATTTATTCTGACATGAAGAATTTATTTTGAATAAAAGCTCTGAAAAGACGTGGTTCCATGATGTAAGTTCAGTCAGATAGATGATGTGATGATTCTTTAATGTCTCTTCTGTTGGATTCATGAGTGAACTACTGGTCATAGCTTGGCTATTTTCAGAGAAAAATCCTCTTAACAAAACAATGCATGTTCTTCCTAATTCTGTGGGTTTTTTTTCCCTTTTAGGGCCTCCTGACAGAACTGCTAAATAACTGTGATGGACAACTGAAAGGAGAAGTTGCACAGATGGCAGCCTTCTATGAACACCGCCTGCAACTGGGCAGCAAAGCCATTTATCATCTGGAAGCATTTGTAGCAAAGTTTATGGCAATTTACAAGAAGTTTATGGAGGATGGACTAGATGACATGATGTTCTAACTCTGATGCCCAAAGTGGTACACGGAATGGTGTGTCAGGATGCCACGGATGTTACAAATATTGTCTGTTTGTCTGCGCTTGATTGTACGTGGGTCTAGTTCAAAGGCAAGTATCTTAATTTGCTATGAACACAAACCACAGTGAAGGAAAGAACAATGCTTGTTCTGGTTTAGAAACCAGACGGATTGTTTGACAGCCACTAATCCATCTTCAAAATACCTATAAAATACATTAGCCTTTCAGAAAGACAACGAGTTGCCTTGGAAGACACATAAGATCACAGTTGCTTTGCAGTACTTGTAAGCCTCGGGTGCTGCATTGCTTGCTTTTCAGTTGCTCGTGGGCAAGACCATAAGGAAAAGATGTTTTTTCCACATTATGGTAAGTTTTAGATTGATCACGTACGTTCTGCCTCCTGCTTTAGGTATCTCACTGTTTGTCTGGCTCCTTTTATTTTAGCCACACTGTTTTCTGTGGTGTGGTGACACAGAAATGTTTTCTGACTGTCCTTTGAAATTGCAGATGAGCAATACTTCTGTGTTGCTTGTAAATCAGTTGGACAACACTTGTGTACAGACACAAAATGCTGTTCAGGTAAAAATTACTCCTTTGACTCTGGTTTAACCGAGGGTAAGGTTTCAACTTCTAACCCATGTTCTTTCAACCAATATTCATTGTATCTTTTTAAATGGTAAAATAAATGGTAAACAATAGGAATCAGTGATTTAACTGATTACCTAGGTCTGCTTTTATTTGCTTTGGTGTAGACCCATCTTTCAGAAAGGTGGGATCTACCCCCCTCCCTCATTGCAAGACCAAAGGGAGCCACTGAAATTTAAAAAAACCAAACAAAGAAAGAGGAAAAAACCCCACCCCACCAACCCCACAAAATAATAAAAAATCTACTCCCTGCCCCCTGTGCTACTTCACGCTGCCCGTCTTTCACACACTATGCCTATGTACTATGGTATCCTCACAGCAACTGAATTCATGCCCTGTGTTACCTCACTGGGCTGATTTAGGCTTTTCCCAGACCGTATGTCAATATAAAGTGAATTGAATGAATGAATACTGTTTCATATCCAAGCCCCCCTCTTTTTTTTGTTTTTCCAGCAGGGAAGGGTTGAGTATTTGGGGATTTGGCCAGTCATTTTTAAAGGCAGTATTTTGGAAGCTAAGGCCTTCCCACTAGTAACTGATAAAGACAGAATCTCACTGGTTAGCACTAATTCTGTCATTCCCTTTAAAATCTATCAAGGGCAGCATTAATCCTTAAAGAAGGAGTGTTGCTGCCATTCTCAGGAACTTGGCCACCCTGCCTGTGGTGTTAATGCACAGCTCGCCTCGCATTCACTCACGCTACTGGCGGGGCTTCCCCTGTCTCATGCTCAACTGGGCTCTTTAGAAAAGAGGAGGTCTAGAAGATGCATTTTTCTTGTTATTCCATCTGCTCTTGTCACCCAAATCCAGCTGTCAGTGTGAGTGTCTTGACTGCCAGAGATTGTGGAAAAATCATTAAATTAGAGTGGAAAAGAGTACTGAAATCCATGACACAGAAGAGCACGGGAATGGTGGAGGGGCATGATTACTGCATGTACAAGTTGCCCCCTCTTTCAGGAGCTTAGTCTTATCTACTCATTTATAAAAGCTGAGCAAACTTTACCGTTTGCCTACTACAAGTCGTGGATCACAAGATGATTAAAGCGTTTCCAGGGAAAATGTTGCTGTGGGGAGGTGGGAGCTGGACCACGGGTTTGTCAGTGGGAAAAGGCTGAAGAGCAGTTTGCAGTGCCAGAAGATCTCAGCACTGTGTGTAGGAGACTGAAACCCCAACGTAAACCTCTCTGTGGGTGTTCTGCTGCTGTCTCTTCTTGAGGTTTCATTTTTATAATGGTCTACCTGGGATGAATCTAGAGTAGACAAGATTGGAAAAATGCGACAATGACCAGGGATCTCTGAGAGAGGAAATGGCTGTTGTTGTTCCTGAAAGCCAGCATTTCAACCTCTGACTCCTGCCTCTTTGTCTTCCAGTCACACACAAATTTTCCAGTACCTAATAAGTCTCTGCACACATTTTCCCTTCCTACAGTAATTTTTAAGGTAATTCTGCCCTTAGTATCAAGAAGAGACTCTGCAGGGAAGTCACTGCAGCAAGCCTCTTGGAGTTCAAGCAGCATCTGGACGATTCTCTTAGTCTTATGAATCATAGAATGGTCCAGGCTGGAGGGGACTCCTAGGGTCGTCTAGTCTGACCTCCTCGCAGTCAGCAGGGACACCCCCAACTAGACCAGGTTGCCCAGGTCCTCGTCCAGCCTCACCTTGAATAGCTCCAGGGAAGGGGCCTAAACCACCTCCTTGTTCCAGTGGTCCACCACCCTCATGGTAAAGAACCTATTCCTAATCTAAATCTGCTCTTCTTGAGTTTGAAGCTGTATGGTTTAGTTTTAGGCAGTCCTCTGAGGAGCAGGGAGTGGGATCGATGATCCTTAGGGATCCATTCCAATTTAAGAGATTCTATGATAATGATCAGTAAGTGTTGTGCTTTTTGGTAACATCTTAGAGGCTGACCACCGTGGATGCTGCTTCCCCTCCCTTTTGGGTGGCATTAGAGGCAACGTGGGGCAGAACTGAGGTCCTGGGCTGTGCGGGAGGAAGCAAAGACCAGTAACTCCCACCCCACTGTCAAGTGGGTCTGATTGGAAAGTGTGAACAGTTGGTTTTCAGAAACAAAAAAGGAGTTTTCTGCCATTCTTTCCCCTCCTGAGGCTGTCATGAGCCGCCTTGTTTTACCGAAGAGCAGAACTGTAGCCTGGTAAGGAAGGGTGTCCAAGGGTGGGCACAGCTGCCCCTGCAGCCTGCACGCACACAGCCGTGCGGAGCACCGCACACCTGCTCACAGATCAAGTGGGAGAAGCAACGCAGACAAGGCTTTTAAACACTGAACAGCCCAGGACCAAGCTCTGCATGATCCATTTTTCAGCCCATTTCATCTTCTGAGACCTGCTTAGAATTGCCTCCGCGTCGCACGCTGAGAGGATTACCCCGCCTTTCAGCCTGCGTCACCTCCCGTGACTTCCAAATGAAAATTCCAAGCTGCTCCCACCCAGGTGGGACTTAAGCAGCGAATAAACTCTAGGAGGTTGCAGAGGAGTCAGCTTCTTGCTAGCGCAGAAAGGCAGAGGTGAAACCAATTTGAAGAAAAAATAGAAAAAAAAAAAGATCAAGAGCGTAAAGACAGCAGCCACCTCGCTTAAAACTTTCTCTGCTCCACAAAGATCAGCGGTGCGAAGGGCGAGCCGTGCCCTCGCTCGGCCTTTATTCCCTCTTTCTGCAGTCCCGAGTGTTAACTCCGGTGAGAAACGTGACTTCTAAAAGCTGGTTATTTTCAGACATCCACGGTAAACAACTCTCCTGGAGCGTCAGTTCCAAAATCAACCTGTTGTCTGACGGAAAGGTGATTTTTTTTAAATGCATGTTGTTTAAATAAATTCATATGAGCAAAGCTGGCATGAGGAATGTCCCTTTCTCTAGCAAAGCAGCACCCTGATTATGGCAGGGTAGAAGGTAAGGCAGATAAGAGAAGAGTTCGTTATCGCAATTTTTCCTTCCAGTGCAGGGAATTCAAGATGATTACCCTTCATTGATATAAAGTAATAGCTGTAATTTGTCTTGTTGGAAAGAGCTCTGCTATGCCTGAGCAGCCTTTAATCCTTCTTGCTTAATGTTCTTTTGCCTGCGCTCACAATTAGCGCCGTACTAATTTGTTGCATTGGATTTCAATCAATGACCCAAACCAAACCCCGGAGTTGTAGTCTGCTACACAAAAGTTGTCTTAATGTGACAGTGAAATGTTCTTCTTAGTTCTTGAAGGCCAAACTACAACTCTGGGTCTGTATGTTCCAGAGGGAGGGAAGGAATATGAATACCCAAGCACACAAAAGAAATTAACCCCTATTGTTGAGCGTGCCCTGCAGCCTGGTCAGTAGAACGCTGGGCAAGAGCCATGTCAGGAAGAAGTTGTACATCACAAAAGGACTGAGATTAAAAGAGTTTGCCATGAACTTCAATAGAATGAGGAACTGAATCGGAGTTTTCTCCATTGTCAAAATTGAAATTATTTTCTGACCCAATTAACTAGAACAACTGGGGCTTAACCCAGTATTGTTTTTTTTAAAGCAGTGGATGGTTTCCTTGTCTGAAAAATGAGCCTGTTATCAGTTAAAATTCCTATAATAGCTTTTTTTTTTTCTACAGTTGTGTACAGTGTGTGTGCTGAACTTCTGGAAGAAATTGTATACTCTATTTCAACAATCTTGGAGCTCTTCGATATTGTCCCAAGCATTTGAGTGTTAGGTGGCATTTCTGTGGGGATGTGTTTTGGCATCTCTTAAATAGGAGTGAGACATAAGTGCAAGCAGAAGGAGCCTGAAGCATGTACCTTCACCACTGACACCACTGGTTCATCTGTAATTCTCCTAGCAGAGGTGCTGGGACACTCATCACAACCTCTGTCCTGGCACCTTCTTGGAGCTAATCTTCAGCCCTCTCCATGGATGTGGAGTAGATGTTGGTCTTTCACTATGGAGCCTGCCTTAAGAACAAGATGCTATGAGCTATCATCTGAAATGCTGGGCAACAGCTATGGTTGCTGATCTCGTCTTCCCTGCAGTGACACAGTGCTGGTGGCATCCTCACTGCCGTGCCAGAGCGCTCCATCAAAATCACTAGTGGTTCAGTAGCAATATGTGTGTGTGGCTCAGCAAGACAGTAACACCTGCAGCTTGGAGAAACGTCTGTTCTGTGTCAAGGGAAACCTTTGCCTTTGATACAATGAGGTCCTGTATCAGGAATGTGTCCCTGACAGCCCTTTAGGTGACTTTCAGCTCTTAATCAAAATTACAGTTTCTTAGTTCCATGGAAGTCCTGCAGTTTCTTTGAACTCTTTCTCAGGGACCATCTCCCAGAAGTTAGTCAATCAATATTATTTTTCTACACAGACTTCTCAGTGTTATTCCCAGACTGATTTCATGACATGGTAACTGCTAGAGTTCAGGTATTTCAGCTTCCGTTTGCTCATGCCATCTTCTGCCCAGGGTCCCTTTGAACCATGTCTGTGCTGCCCTTTGAGATATTTCTCCTCCTCTTCAAGTCCCCTCCTCACCTGGTTTGCAAAGGAAGCTGAAACACCTGATTTCCAAGAAGAAAGGTGGGTGGAAACAGCAGGAGCTGGTCTGAGAGCGAATGGGGACAGGTGGAGGAGGTCAGCTACCAGAAAGCACAAAAAGAAGGCAGGGGGAGCTTTGGACACTTGAAGGAGAGCTGTGAGGGAGGAGTCTCTCTGCTTGGGAACCATCTCATCTTGGGAACCATTGGGAACTACAAATATCCCTTGTAGGAGGTGAGCAAGGCTCATGCTTTGATGAAGGCTGGAGCGCTCAGCCAGGAGTGGGAGAGCTGCATTCTGCACTTGCTCCATCTAAAGAGATTTAAACGAGGGTGATTCATTTTTGTTTCCAATTAATAGGTTTATTTTAATATTACTTATTAATGCAATTTACTGTTACCTAGCAGTGTGTTTAGGAGGAAAGTTACAGATTAAAAATAGCTGTTAAAATTCTGCCTCCTCCATGATGGAAATAATTTCCACTGTACATCTGTGGCTGATCTGTTTGATGATGTCTCTGCCTTTCTCACCCAATAGTTCCTTTGAAGCCCCTGGGATATTTGCTGAATCAGCACTCTGCACAGATGCATTTGTGGGAAAAGGGAACACTAGAATCTCTTAAAATAGCAATAAAAGGGCAAATTGACTGTGATGTCTGAAAATAAATGGTTAGTGAACTGGTTACTGCCTAATATTCAAATCCATCCTGCCCACCTGCCCTCTCCATCAGCCCTTGGGGTTGGCAGCTCTCAGGAGGGGGCAACTCCACCCTTTTTGTTGCTGTGATCCCCTGCAAACACGGTTCATGGGCTTGAAGGAGAGCGAGCAAAAGAGCCTGGTTTGGTGCCTGGTGAGAAGGCACTTGAAAGAGGAGTCTGGGATATGTCTATGGCTACTGCATGCCCTAGAAAAGGAAAAAAAAAAAAGCAGTTTCTGCATGTTTCCCTGATCTAAAGCACAGGATCTTCAGGTATCCCCAGTACTTCTCCTCTACCCTGAAGCTTCAGGCTGCTGTGTCCCTCAAACCACCCAGCTTTACACCCACCAATGCTCAGCACAGTCAATGCTTCCCAACCCACAGCCCTTGTCTTCATTCCCCAGTGTCCCAGAGCTTCTTTTTCATGGGGACACCCCAAATTCAGTAGCTGTAACCCTCTGACCAATCTTAAATCTTCCCACTCTTAAACTTCCTTACACCTCCTTTTCTGCCAGTCTGGCACTAGAATTGCCCCTTTCTGCTCCAGGTCCCAGCACGTACCGGGTTTCATCCCAGCCTCTTTGGCTGCGACTGGCAAGCCTTGCCCAGGCTAACAGTTCTTCAGTAACATTAATTTCCCATGAAAGACAAGGTCTGCCTCCTGCCTCTGGTGCTGTAGGTTGGAAAAGACCTCTGGAGGTTGTCTTACCCAAGTCTCTTCTCCAAGCAGATCCAGCCACGTTGGGTTGCTCAGTCCTCACCAGCTGAGGTTTCACTATCTCCAAGGACACAGAATCCACCAGCCCTCTGGGCAGCCTGTTTCACTGCCCTCACAGGGAAAAAATCTTTTCCTAATATCTGAAAATTTCTAATTGGAACCTTCCTTTACACGTTGGAGCTCTGACCAGAGATCCCCACGCAGCTGCCTTGGCATTCTGCCACATCCACTCAATCTTCCGCATGCGAAACGGACTGAGCTTGGAAGAGGTTGTGCTCCAACGGGCAGCAGATCATCAGGCTGCAGTAGGAGACCTTTTCAATGTTATTTACAAAGCTGTGTAAAGACACCTCACTATGAGAGTGAAGAGAAAGTGCTGGTGGGAAAAAAAGTAAAATGGCTGCTGGGCTTTATCAGCAGGAAGCTTGCCTTTTACTCCCGACTGGATTCGGAGAAAGTGCCTTTTCTGTTCAGGTTCCCATAAAAGCTCTGTGCCAGCTGCGCATGGCTTACTGTTAAAATATTTTTCTTAGTTATTTTTAACCTCTTTTCCAGCTACTGTATACAGTTATAAAGAACAGAGCCTGGGTATGGGGCAATTGAAGACTAAGAGATGGAGACCTACTGTCCTTCTCCCTCTTTTGGCTGACGCAGTGTTTCCCCTTGTTTTTCTTGCTTTTGCCTGGGACAATTTACTTCGTTTTATTAACTGGGATGCTTGAAATTAAACGTTACAACTGAAGTTGTAAGTCTGTGACAGCCAGTGAATGGCACAGTTTCGCTATGGCTAAATGTTGCCAATGTGGGCTTTCACTGCAAGCTGGAGTTCTTTTTTAAGCTTGCAAGAGCATGTTCACGTCAAATGATCTGTTGTGCCAGATTATGAAGGTGACACTTAGCACAGTCCTGGCCACAATGAGATCTGAAAGGCATGCTAGTAAAGTACATGTTTTGAGAAATCCATAGAATATTTTCTGTGCTTTTTACCGTCTGCAAAATGTTGATTTCAGTGTTGAGTGAGAAGGAAGGAAAGGAAATGAGAATTCTCATCATAGAGAAGAAAGAAAGGAAAGAAAGAGAGAAAGAGAGAAAGAGAGAAAGGGAGAAAGGAAGGAAGGAAGGAAG